>JADBJO010000344.1:254526-274526 GCA_016801955.1 Conus betulinus | reverse complement strand
TATAGCAGTATATACTTCCCCTCTCCCCCACACCCTGCTAGTTTATTCCATATCACTTTCAGTTCCAGCATTCCACATCATGAAGTGGTCATACAGCTCCCAGCATGAACGGAGTGTTGCCTTTTACATAGCAATAGCATCACTTTTCTGAAGGAGCACAATGGTAGAGATGAGAGAAAGACAAAGTCTGTGGTCTCCTGATGGAAAAGCAGCGAGCCCAGAGAACTGTTTGATCTTACGCATCATCTAAACACTAACATATTTCAAAGATACTACTACTGGGGCCATTTTACAGACCTTCTGTTTTCATTTGGATACCTTTATAACAACAGCCTGGGCTATTAACAAACAGAAATACTGAAGGGCAAAACTGTCACTGCAAAAATAAAGCCCAAGTTTTGCTCTGAAAACAGGCTGTTCCCATACACGTTTCATATAATTTTTTTTTCATGCCATGTAAACATTGTATACGCATCTGAGACTGTGCTGGGATTTAATCAGCTTTGCTCTTTTATGTTTATCATGTTGTTTTTTTTGTGTGTAAAATGTGATGTGCAGAAAGCTTGCTTGGATCTAAGATTTCTATAAGCCTGATAAAGACATTTAACAGATTAACTGTAATCATCATTATCACCTTGTCTGAACGTATAGACAAGACATCATTCAACACTACTTGACAAATTTGACTGACTGACTGAAACAATGACAACTGTCAGTGCCAAAAGTATGAGGTGTGGAATAGGGATTTGTGTGTGTGTGTGCAGGGGAGAGGGGGGGGGTGGTGGTGCTCTCCAGAGAAGCTGCCACTTGTCATCACCTGATTCTTTGTGCAAACATTCTGAAGCAAAAGAAAGAATACAAACAATACGAAGAGAAAAAACAAAACAAAACAAAACAGTTCGTACTTTACAATATTTATATTAACAACAGTGAAAAAATAAAGTGTTGGAACAGGGGAATGGTGGTGGAGGAGGGGGGGGGGGGGGGGGGGGGTGAGGGGAGGGGATGGGGGGGGAAGAGGAGTAGCCAAAAAAAGGGAAGCAACTTTACTGTACTGCTTCCACACATGAGACAAGCTACAAGACAGAAGAAGACCAAAATATTGTACAAATGTCTGCTTCAGTGCTAAATTGTTCTCTTAACATTAATTAGAAATGGAAAAAAAAAAATCCAACAAAGTCTTAAAAGCCAACTGGAACAACATAAAATCAATGTTTATCATACTAGTATAACTTAAAATCAACCTGTATCATACTGGCATAACTTAAATTCAATCTTTATGCTACTAATATAACTTAAAATCAATGTTTATCGTACTGGTATAACATAAAATCAGTGTTTGTCCTACTGGTATAACATAAAATCAAGTTTTAACCTTGCTGTTCTCTACTGCTTTGTATTTTTTGTCAACTACTGGCCTCCAAGTCCGTGAATCCTAGCCTCTGCATTTACGTCGCAACTGATGCTGATTTCATGAGAGATTCCATTGGTAGGTTCCAGTAGAACCATGCTGGATCACCGTCAATTACAGGGTTAAACAATCTTATTTAAGGGAATGTAAACCTTGGCCTTATAAACAAATGAACTGATGAAAGGATCGAGCGATTTAATAACAGAGATACATGAATTCACAGAACAATCATTCACAATCCAGGCTGACACAGTGTGTTCTTTAGATTCAATTTTTCACATCGCCAAAACTTTATCAGACAGAGATGATACCTTTGATTAGGAAACGGTGAAAACAATGGGGCACACTGGCAGAAAACAAACTCATGCCGCTTGATTAAACTGCAACATTAAACTAGTCTTGTCTGTCGCAGATAGATGGATTTGTACACACATATATGGACTGGCACAGTAGCTGATGAGTCATATCGCATTTCTCCTTTTGCAGCTTAGAAAATGAAAATCTAAAGAAAAAAAAAGACCAACATTGGCAGTCAGTATAAAACTTCAGTCTGCAAACTCTGATCTGATCATGACAAATCAAGATTTCCATACTACTTTTTCCATGTTCTGGTTTGTTTGTTTTCTTTAATGAAACACATCAAAAAAACAACCCCAGGACTTTCATTGTTTTTTTTTTTTTTTCTCTCAACACTAGTTCTGTACAACGGTAAAATAAAACACAAAGAAAAAAACATAATTCCTTGTTCTTTCTACCAATAAATCAATTATTTGTTAACAGCCACATTTATTTCCATTGTGACAAATTACCATAAATGTTGCAAAAAAAAAAAAAAACCCTACTCTGCACCTCAGTTACCACATTTTTTCCCATAAGTGGGATGACAGCTCTAACTATTAGACTGTTGACTGACACATGAGTGGTAATGGAGGGACTGGGAGAAGAAAGAGAAAGAGAGAGAGAATTAAATGAGAAAAGCCAGCTCAAAGATAACTACTAACTTACAGAGAACAGCTGATACAGGAGCGGGAAAAAAAACATAATAAACTCAAAACATACACGAATGTCATAAATGAAGAACTGTAGCACAACAAATTCCTGCCATTAAAAAAAAAAAGGTGAAAGCTGCCCATTCATAGCATCAAGTAAAGGCGCTGATGGCGATCTGATTCTGAGCAAAATCATGAGTCTCTAAACACAACAGAAATGATCTTTCTTGCCTTTTGCTAATATTCTCAGCAGCAATGATATTTCTGGCCTCACATCATCTCTCTGGGGGTCACCCAGTGAATATCTTACAAGCATGTGATACGTGGCCAAGTGCACGTCACACAGGGAGATGGTTTTTGAGTGTGACCATCTTCTGATCACTTCACCATTAAGGCAGCCATGCTCTATCTCCAGTGAACTTAACTCCCTTTTTCAGGCAGAAGACGCTTATGCTAGATGCACACCACAGCTCTATGTTATCCCCACACAATATTAGATAGCACAAAAGATGAATGTAGGCATGTGGGTCCACCGTCCATCAAAGACTGAAACACATTGAAGCGCTCTGATTTCACAGTACAGCTCACTGACTGCCAACACATTCATGACCAGGGTTTCTGTAGGCACACATAATCATTTGCATCCCAGATGTCTAAACAGACTAAAATTTCCTTTCAGAAGTCTGTGGGATACACTAACTAGGTACATGATGTCATTCTGAAATCTGAAACAGCCCAGGTGACCAACATGTGAGTGTCTGAAAGCTCAATTTTCACCTCCTGCTTAAATCTCCCACTACAGGAATTCTTGATAGGACAAAGTTAGCAATGTCTGAAATGCCCGGCTGATTTCTTGAAGCTTCCACAATCTCAAGAGGACTCCCTGGTATCCTAAAGTCAAATTTCCAAGGTCTCCCTATGTAAACCAGCTACAGGAAGCTCTGACAGCAGTCTGATGTCATCGTCTACATTCACAAAGAACCTTCAAGCTTGATTGAATAAATTCCTTCATTTTCCTTAGAATGCTTGCCTCTGTGGATTGCCAATTATTTTGTTAACAGTGAGAATTTGCCTCTGTACTTTTTCCTTACAGCTATTCCTGCAAACTAAACTGAACAGTGTACTGAATACTGAAAACCAAAATAGGGATGAAGAAGCTTCTTCAGAGATCTTTCACCCAAAATCAACAGGTGATGTGACGAACACATTATTCCCTCTCTCTCTCCTTCTCTTTCCAATTCCTCTCTCTCTCTCTCTCATAGTTTTACTACCTCCTTACACTGGAGTGGCAAGGCATTTTGTAAATGCTTAAAACTTTGTCCACCTCTGGGACATGAAGGGAAGGAGAAAGGAATAAAGACAGCATGGGAGGAGTACTGATGAAAGCATTTAGCTGACTGCACACGCATGTAGATTTGACTTGTTTCTGCATGCATGTCAAAAATGCAATAATCCCTTGCTTACTGAAAGTGGCTGTTGGCTGGTTTGTATCCCTGGGCCACTAGGAGAGGCACCCTCAAACATAGACGCCCAGTCACTGAGTGCATTTCTTTGGGTGAGATGGCTGGTTACCTACACAGCTGGCTTCCATTACCTTATCACAGAGGCTTCACACTCCCCTTCTTCACAGCATTTAAACTCCATAAGAGACCACAGAATGTGATTCTGGGAGCTTACCACAGCAGAAAGCAATTACTACAAAAACAAAAAAAAATGGAATGCAGAAAGGTTTCTTCTGTGCCTAAAAGCGCAGCATCTGTGAAGCATTATCAACAAAAGCCTCCGGCCAAGAAGCAATCCCAGAGTCAATGGAACTGCCACCATAATCATATTTGTTGTTGTTGTTCCAGAAGACCTCCATACACAATCTGTCAGCCAGTGACAGACCTGTTCTCATCCGACATGTTACACATTAGCAAGGCTCCAGACAGGAAGACACAGAGAGGACCACAGTTAGGACACAGAAAGACAGAGACAAGCTGGAAGCCACCAAACTATACCGCCTCAACACATCACCTGAAGAATATCAACAGGTAAATCAAAGTCTGACTTGTTCACATGACAACCCTGCATGATTGGACACTCAGGAAGCATCAAACTTTAAAAAAAAAAAAAGAAAAAAAAAGCAGAACTAAAAACACACCAGTAATGCTATTGGCAATAACACAACAGCAACAAAAAAAAAAACAACACCCAAGCTGTTCCCATACCTCTTCAGCCTTCAATAAGCGCTCATACAGCAACGACTGCTCCTCGTAGAACTCCCCATCCACTAGCGACACCTCCCGGTGACCTTGTGTGTCACGGAAGCTGCTGTTGTGTCGGCGCTGGATGTCGTCCGTCTGGGTGGACTGCTCTAGCACGTGGGAGGGAGAGGACCTCTTCTGGCGCTGGGAGATCTTGCGTTTGGCTGACAGCGTCATCTCATGGACTGTGACACCTGCTCAACAGATCATGGACACAACACAGGTGAACACTGACAGAGTCATCTCATGGACTGTTACACCCGCACCAGAGATCAGAGACAGAATAGATCAGGGACAGAACACAGGTGAACACTGACTGCGTCATTTCATGGACTGTGACACCTGCAGAATGGGTCATGGACACAACACAGGTATCAGGTGGACAGCGTCATTTCATGGACTGTGACACACCTCCACAACAGATCAGGGACAAAACACAGGTGAACCCTGCAGAATGAGTCATGGACACACACAGATGAACACTGACAGCGTCATTTCATGGACTGTGACACCTGCTGAATGGGTCATGGACACAACACAGGTGAACACTGACAGCGTCATTTCATGGACTGTGACACCAGAATGGGTCATGGACACAACACAGGTGAACACTGACAGTGTCATCTCATGGACTGTGACAAATACAGCATAGGTCATGGACAGAACACAGGTGAACACTGAGCCAAGCTTCTTGCAACTGTGTTCTGACTGGAGACTGATGGAAAAAAAAATCAGATAAATAAACAGCATAGACAACAACCTCTTGCAACTGTCTTCTGACTGGAGACTGATGGGAAAAAAAATCAGATATAGACAACATGTATCAGCACAGACAACAACCCGATAAGTCAAACCATACCAGAACTAAATGTAGGTAGAAAAACAGCACCTGAGAGCAGTGTTCAATCACTGCATGCTCAAACAATAGTCCCTAAACAAATGAACATATTCTCTAAGGTTTCACACTTCTCTCTTTGACTGCATATTGTTAGTTGTGCACCTACAGACCTAAAAAATCAGTCAGGTGTAGACACTGACCCCACCCTGTCGAATTGGGTGACAGCTGACTCCACGGTTTTAATCTTACGGACAGACAGACAGACAGACAGACAGTTTTGGTGTCATTACAGCAACAGCTGACCACACAGAGCCCTAGTTTTCAGTGTCAGCATGATGTAAAAAGAACTCAACTTCTTATCACAGGGAAAAAAAAAAGACATACACAGTATACACAATGGATGCAGAAAAACATGAAAGAGAACTGTCGAGAAATGAAAGCGTTAAAAAAAAAAAGAAGAAAAAAAAAAAAAAAAAAAAAATGAAATCATGGATATTGAATTTCCTGAAGATGAGGATACATTTATACTGAAATTGCTACCCCACCCTCCTTTCCAACAAACCTTCATAGAGAAGAAAATGTTAGTGAGTTCCTAGAATAAAGACTGGGGAATAAGGCATAAAGACATACAGTGACAACACAACAATCATATTCGGCTTGGTGGAACTGTGCCTGTGCACAAGGTAACAAGCACATATAAAGACATCATTCACAGCCCTTGTGTAACTACAATACAATTTAATGCATGTGCGCACACACACACACACACACACACACACACACACACACAGACAGAGACTGACCATTGGACATGGACTCGGTTCTTCTGGCCCCTCGCTCCCCCCTGGGCCTCCTTGGTGTGGCTGCGGTCACGACATTCCATGACCACCAGGTCTTTACAGTGCTTGTGGGCATTGATGCCACAGTCTGCAACATCCGCAGGGCAGGATGACCCTTCAGTCAGTGATTATTACTCTTTAAAAAATGTCTGCAAACCTGTCCCCAGAATCTAAGTACTTGATTATATATCTCGTATTACAGTACAATAAATACTACCTTCATTTTCGTTGTCCAGAGTGTTATCTTGCCTGAAGAAGACCTAAAAGGTCGAAACGCATCGTGTTTTGTCTTGTGATTCATTTGTTCATGTTTGGCGGATTTATTCTATAAACTTCTTAAGGTTTGTTTTAGATTTCTGCCTGCAGACACCTCACTTTGCAACTGTCTATTATTTTGTTCATGTGACAACCATCATTGGAGAAACAGAAAACACGGTTTATCCAACAACAAAATATACTATAGAGTGGTCTGTGACAGTGAAATACATAGAATCAGTGCAGAAAACGACGAGAGAGAGAGACATATAAAGACAGACATGCAAACTGTGATTAAAAGAAAGGCATTACACGGACAACAACACACACCCACCCACACCACATTCACGCATGGAATCAACTCAAATAACACATGCCCATTCGCTCTAATACATTCTCATATATGTCCACCTACATATACGAACATACACACAGAGACCCCTGCAGTCACTCAGAAAGGCCTATACACATACACACAGCCACACACACACACACACACACACACACACACACACACACACACACACACACACACACACACGCATATATTTTGATTCCACACGAGCATGAATGTCTGCACCCACACCCATCTTCTACAGACACACACACAGACTCACAGAGTAATTCATTCACACACACAAAACACATACACACACTCATTCCTTCACACACATAAAAGATGGATTGAGTCCCTCAAGCATATACACTCTATCTCTCTCTTTCTCTCTCTCCCTCATACACACACACACACACACACACACACACACACACACAGCACTCACCTTTACATTTCCAACCTTGCTTGATCAGCCCCCACAACTGCAAACAGACCACAGTTATCCATTGTTAAAACGGCCAGACACTGATCCACCAAGATGGTTCACACACTTGTATAGTCAAAAACCAACCGTATTAAAGCTGTCTGAACAGAAAGTCTGTTTGATCTAGAGCTTATCCTCCATCCTCCCTTTCCCTGCCCCCCCCCCCCCATCTTAAACTTCACTTCCACTAGTCCTTTAATAGACAAGGCCCACCTGCTCTTCCTTTTCTGCCCCTATACCACTAATACACACAAAAAACAAAACAAACAAAAAGTAACAAAGAGACTTGCTGTTAAAAAATCAAAACAAAACACACATTATCCTTATCTTCTTCCTTTTCATCACATTTGGATACAAATGATCTGCAAAAGGCAGAGCACACTCCTTCAAATTGTCATTCAATAAGTTATCAAATTCACAGGGTTGCTACATGACAAGTTTGACGGTGAACGACTCGACACAGACGCTGCAATTTAGTAGATCCCATTTCCAGCAAACAAGCAAGCTGCCTATTCTTCTGACCTCAATGTGTCTGCAGAGTCACACACACATAAACCTCTCGAACCAACACTTCCTGAAGATAAAGCAGCACTCATATATAATAAAACGTAATCTTTTGGCATAGTATACATGCAACCCAGCCTGTAACATCACAGACTTATGCTTCCAATTTTTCCTTTCTTAGATTTATGACACAATAACTGTCAACACTGGCTGGTCATAGAGTGAGCAGTGCAGTAGAGCAAACTGTGTCTGAAAGAAATCATGTCAGTCACCCTCCAGCTGACAGAGTGGCAACTCTTGTGAATCACCACCACAATAAAGAAACATTTATGGGAAGCACAAGGAAGAAGGTACACAGAGTTTTCTTCTGCCACGCACAGAACCTCTACTATCAATTATTCATGCTCCCTCTCCTCCCCCCCCCCCCTCCCCCCGCACACACACACACAAGACCACCTTCCACCTTTCCCCAATCTCATCATTCCTTTGATTCTGTGCTTCTGCTATGTAGTATGCACATCAAAGCAGTGGTACATGTATTGTCCAAATCCAATTCTGAAATGAAAGCTTCAATTAATTTTTTCTTACTAAAAAACTCCTCTCCCCCCCCCCCCCCCTTCCAAATATTTCCCTTTCTGTTATGACTCAGCCTGTTAAAGCTTTAACCAGTGTTTGCACACTGCTGACGGCGGTTTCTCAGAGGCTGTACTACCAGTGTTTTCAAACACTTGCTAGCACCTGTCCAGGCTTGGTTAAACGTGATGGGATTCTTTTAGAGGCAAGAAAGTTCAAAGTCCACGAATGTGTTCACATCAAGGGAGTAGCATGGGAATGAAAGGAAAAATCTGACTCTGATGGACATTTGGTGTTCTGAAGTTGTCTTTCTGCCTTTTTCTAAAAACATTAATTTCTGAGGTTGTGTTTTTCCTTCAAACGAACAAACAAACAAAAAATGAATTCCATTTTTTTTCTAACTCTGTCAAGCCTTCCAGACTTTAAAAAAAACTGATAATTTGCTTTTTTGTTTCTTCTACTATTTGTAGTTTATTTTTAAAACAGGGTGAGATGAATCAGCAGGAGTAAGCTTTCATGCACACAGGATGTACTGTTGTCTCTGGTAACACACAGTACATTGCTGTACACACAGAATATTTCTTTTCTTCTCTTACAGGACACAGAGCGCACACTGTCATACACTTAGGATTATCTTCTTCCTAAAGTACACTTTAACTAATGTGCGAGAACACTTAGTGTGCATTTTCATCCATTCAGAATGTATTTTTACTGTGTAAACACATACATTTTTATTCACTCAGGATGTGTTTTTTTTTTTTCCTGGCTAAACATTTTGTGTATATTTCCATACAAACAATTAGGATAATACCTTCATCTCCTACAGAACTTTTGCTATAGATTTCCCACAAACACGACACATTTTCCTGCTGCAAAACACACACACACACACACACACACACACACACACACACACACACACACTCAGAGGATAAACTTTTCCTTTCTGTTTAACAAGTATTACATACACACAGAGGATGTGGTTTCCCTCTCTGCTATTCAGTATATATTTCATTCGCTCTGCAAATATATTTTCATCTTCTGCTCAGTAGACATTTCATAAAAACAGAGGACACAACTTCTGCTTCCGCTTACATGCATCTCATAAAAACACAGAATACAGTTTCCTATTCTGCTTAGTACGCATTGCACATATACACACACACACACACAACACACACACACACACACTCAGCATACATTTTCCCCTTGTGCTTGTGTACATTTCACACACACACACACACACACACACACACACACACACACACACACACAGAATATAATTGCTGCTTTAAGTACTTATCACAAACACATAGGTACATTTTCCTCTTCAGCTGAGTACACATCTTACACCTGCAGACGACACACTTTAAATTTCTCAGCATGTCTGTCAGAGGGGCCCACAGTCCAATAATTAGATCATTGGCCCACCAAGCTGACAGTCATAAGCTCCAGCCATTTGTGGGGTTGACTTCCTTCGTTTTGAAACCCTCTGTGTCCACCCAGAATTAATAGAAAACCTTATTCAGTTCACGGAAGGTTAAAGGTGGCAGTAGGAGAGAGATGGGCGCTGCTTTCAATCATGCCGTGCTCTTGACTTGGTAAACCTCTGACAGTTCACTGCCTCCTAAGGCCAACAGGCTATGGGACTTTGAACCTTTTTAACGTTTTACACGCCACAGACATAGAGAAAATGCATTCTATCTATCTCCGCACAGAGGTTGTTTTTCTTTTCTTTCTACTGTGCCACCTCAGTGGCACTGCACCCTCACCGCTCATTTTGAGCCCCCCTCCCCATCGACAGCCACAGCCCCGCCTGCCACAGCCCCAGCACCGGCAATCCACAGACAGCAGTCAATGTCAAGAGCCAACCCACTGGAGGAGACACTGCACTGCTGCAGAGTCACTTCAGTGGTGTTAAGTAGTGCCTGTTCTGATCCAACACACACAGGACACCGCCCACCAAGCCCCCTGCTGAGGACAATAATTGTTAGTTGTGGAACCGGCATGAGTGAGCTCTCCCACCCTGAGGGTGCCACCACATCCATCCAATGCTAAGAAATTCATTCAGACAGACAGAGAATATTCTTTCCCCTCCAGCAGGACTCACCAGCCCGGTGCAGTGGATACAGAAGGTGGGTCGGAAGTAGGTGGTCTCGTGGAAGGCATGTTTGAAGCTGTTGCGCAGGGCGTGGCAGTTGGCACGGATGAAATAGGTCTTCATCTCCACCTTGCTGATCATTCCATCTCTGTCACAAAATGCAGACACGTGCAAATGGAGAGATGAGACCACAAAATGCAGACAGGTGCAGATGGAGAAGTAAGATCACAAAAACAATTTACAGCCTAAACAACAATCTAACCTTCCTTGCACACATTCAACATTGATTCTAAATGCGTCATATGTGAAATGGGTGAAGAACCTATGTTTTATACGAAAATTTATCATCAATATGATCCAATATGCAACTTGTATATGTCTATGGGGAGCAAGGTAATGAACTGATATACTATATGGTTTTTTTTTTTCTTCTAAATAATGTGTATTTTCGAAACCAACATAAACAAATGGATAGTTCACTGGTCTAGACTCTGTCTGAACCAGATTCATCTTCCAATTAAGATGACCTAACTTTTCAAGGGTTCATGTTGTCTTTCTTGAGTAATCCGACTGTAATCTGAGAGGGTGTAAATGAGAGATGGGACAATGGGCACACAACTCACACACACACACACACACACACACACACAAACACACATGCAGGATGACCAGGAGGAGACAAGAAACACATAATCTCCGACCCATTCTTCAAACTTCATGTTACTGATTAACTTCCAGTTTGTTACTGATTAATGTTGTGGAGGAGAAATAATACATGGTATGAACGTAACATGAAGAATGGGAAATAAAGGACAAGAACACACAAAGAGAATTTACAACAAACAGAGAAAGACAGAGACAGAAAGGAGAGCGATGGAGAGAGGCTGAGAGAGAGTATGTGTTTGTGACAATGAAAGAGACAAAGAGAGAGAGAGAGAGAAAGACAATCAGCCAGCCAGGAAGACACACAGACATACAGACAGAGATGGGAGAGATTGGGAGAAACTGAGACAATCAGACTGACACATAGAGACTGCAGAGAGACAGAAAGGCAAAGAAAGGCAGGGAGAGCGGGACAGAGAGAGATGAAAACACAGAGACTGAGAAACAGAACAACACATACCGAGAGACAGTGCTGTGGGGAGGAGAAAGAAAGAGAAAGAGAAAGAGACAGAGAGACAGAGGGAATGAAAAACAGAGAAAGGGAAGAGTAAGGAGAGAGGACAAGGGCAACTGAGACATAAAAAAAGTACTGAGTAAAAGAGTGAGAGACAGAGAAAGACAGAGACACAGAGAAAGACAGAGTGAGAGAAAGAAAGACAGTGAGAGACAGAGAGATAAAATAAATAGAGTAATGAAGACTTTGGGCACTTCTGCTCAAAATAAGTTTAAACCACTTAAACAAACAAACAAAAAAAAAAAAAACAAAGAAATAGTTATTCCAAGCAACAAAAATCCCAGACACAAATCGCCACAGTCACTGGGTGAGGAGAGGGGAGGCAGAGAATGATGGCAGTTGGGGCAGACAATATCCAATGCAATCACGCCAGCAAACCACTGTTACGCACTGATCAGCATCCAGGACGCAGAAGGAGTCGATGAAAGGGAAATTGCCAGCAATGGACTCAAACTCTCCATGGGAGATGAAGCCATCCTTGTCATGGTCATAGTTCTTAACACAGCCTGCACACACACACACACACACACACACACACACACACACACACACACACACACACACACACACACACACATTTTATACACACTGCCTTGGGCACCATCACAGTGAATAACGAAGCCACTATGACTTCAGATTACTGAATGCTGCGAATACATTTTATGGCAATAGATGACATCACTCATTGACATAACATCAGAGCTCAACCAGAAATTTCCTGAAATGATTCAATGAATTTTTGAAGTTTATTTGTGATGAACCCACAAGCACCAACACTTATCCCAGAGTGTAGGAGAAACAGAGTGTTGGAATCTAGGAATTTCAAAAAAAAAACAACAAAAAAGAGTAACTTAACCTTGACAAAAACTACTAAAATTATCATTAACACTCATGAAAAAAATTTTTGTGTATGTGTGTGCATGCATGTGCGTTCGTGCATGTATGCGAGCGTGCATGCATGAGCGTGTGTGTGTGTGTGTGTGTGTGTGAGAGAGAGAGAAAGACAGACTTACAGCCAGCCAGCCAGCTTGAGAGAGAGAGAGAGAGAGAGAGAGAGAGAGAGAGAGACAGTGAGTGAGTGAGTGAGTTTCTCACCTCCACCATATCATGGACATGCTTGTTGATGGTGTTGGGATCTGGGGGGCTGACTCCTGCTAGCCAGTCCGCAAACACCACTGGTTTGGTGGGAGTTGTTGGCTATAAACACACACACACATATCAAATACTTTAGTACACGCATGCACACACTCTGCACGCAAGCGCATGTGCACCCACGCACACACACACACACACACACACACACACACACACTCTCTCTCTCTCTCTCTCTCTTGCTCAAAGCTTTAGTTATTAAGATGGCTGTAAGATTTTTCTGCAAAACAAAAAACTTTGAATTCCAAGGTAAACAGTTTTCTTCTCTGGTGTATCATCCCCCATATCCCCTTAATCCCAGGTTCCTTACTCCACCTTCCCCTTGGACTGCCATGTCCAGAGAAGTTGCTATCAATATCAGGTCACCATACCCCAATCCACCAGAAGAGGATCAGGTCACCATACCCCAATCCACCAGAAGAGGATCAGGTCACCAAACCCCAATGCACCAGAAGAGGCATGCAGGTGAGAACATCTTGGGACTCATGTTTCCCTCCATTATTCACCTGGATGTCAGCAAACGAACACTGCTCAGAATCATGGCCTTGAAGGTGTGCGTCCTTGTTTTACTCAGGAAGCGATCACCCATAGGTCATTCATTGTCCTCCCTAATCCCATCCTAAAATAGCTGACGCAAGAGATGCTCACTTATAAACACAAGTGCTGACGGTCTGACAGAATTCTGAGTTACAGGCAAAGCGTTCCTATGACCAGCACCACCAGTATAGTCTTCAAGACCTCGTTGCAGTTTCATGGATTTTGATGTGTTACAACTCACGGAGGAAAGGGATCCTCGAGGTTCCCTGGCCAGTGACAGCTCGTAGATCTCATCCTCTGTGTAATGGAGGTCCAGCGATAACTGGAAAAGAATTGGCAAACATACAATTACACATGAACACAAACCACAAAGAAAGGACTTACATACAATTACACATGTGAACACAACCCAAAAAAGATAGGACAAACATACAATTACACATGTGAACACAAACCAAAAAGAAAGGACAAATATACAATTACACATGTCAACACAAACCACAAAGAAAGGACAAACATACACTTACACATGTAAACATAAAAATAGTATCTACTTTCAAAGACATGCACAGAGACAAGAAGATAGAGGTACTTGAGAGACAGACAGACAGAGATGAAGGCACATAAACAACAAAACATTGACAAACAGAGAGAGAGAGAGACAGAGACAGAGAGACAGACAGACAGATGGAGAGTGAGAGAGAGAAGGGGGAAGAGAGAAAGAGACAGGAAAAAGAGAGACTGACATTATTTTGTGGCGCTCTTTATGTGCACTTGGCCTTTTAAAGCCTTTTTCAATGTGGATAGTTCCACTAGACAGATTTTTTTTCCTTGTACAGATGTGAGACAGAGAGAAAATGACAGCAAAAAAAAAAATAAATAAACGTTTCCCATAACATGCTAAAAAGCAAGATCCTACAGCTATTAAAACGGGTGGTTTCATGAGGGTCAAAGTTCAATGCAGATGATCCCTTGGCTGTGTGTGCGAGACAGGTCCTTCACCCACCCTGAGCGTGTTGACCAGGTCCATGTTGGCGTCCACAGGCACGTCATCCATGCCCTGAAGGTGGGTCAGCTCACGTAGGATCACAGACAGCTGCGCCATCTTGCGGAAGTTGAGCAGCCCCCCCCTCCACCTTGTCCGGGAGGGCCGTGTGAAGGGAGATCAGGTCCTTGAGGTGCACTCCCCTGCATGCATCAGTCATAGACAAACAATCAGATGACTGCCCTTGATGATAAGAATGTAACAACAGTACAAAAAAAAAAGTTATTTTCAAAATTGTTGCATTGCAGCTATCTATCGATGTTGACCACCACCACCACCCAAAAAGTGTTGAACATCGTGAATGTGTTTTGAAAAAAAAAAATTGACATTCAGCATACTCATCATCAAAGCAAAAGAGAGTCATAATAAATTAATCTAATCATTTGAGATTTTTGCACAACACCAAAACTTTTGCCGTGACCTGTGATACTGTATTATGGAAACAGCCATTCAGTATTCATTTCTCAATGAGCAAAGCAGTTCATATGAATCGTCATGATCTCCAACAACAAACTGCTAATTACATGGATTCCTACCATTAGAGTCCTGACTATTGCCATCTTTTTCTTTGAGGATACCCAGAAAAGCTGAACAGAAGTTGCTACAACCAGAATTTCTGGTTCCTCATTTACATTTATCACATACGTTAGATTATAAGCCAAGTCATCCAAACACTTTGTGCATGCATTTTTGAGATATAGGTATGAAGAAAGGAGAAGGGAGGGGGGGGAAATTCTCACAGAATGGGTATCTTGAAGCCAGTGCAGGAGTGGTAGACTTTGCGATAATTGCTGAAGTTGTTGTTGGAGGACAAAAGTTCTGTGTACTCTGTGAGGAGCTGAAAGACACACAGCACAAAGACAACATTTCATCCAAGGGAAATATCACATGGATATCAACACATTTTCCATGCAGTTTCAAAAACAGGTATGTCCATGAATATAAAAAGATCATTGTGTGTAAGCATAAATACAATGACTGAGAGAAAAAAACTCTGGCTGTTAAAGCCTTTGCTGTTTGTGCCAAGATTCTGTGGTAGCAAAAGATCTGCATGTTGGAACTTATCAACAATGACTTTTTAAAATCTTTAAAAACTGGGTCTTAAATGGAAGTGGGTCTGGACCAGAGGAGGAAAAGAGACTAATGTTCTAGACAAACAAGTCTATAAAGCAATGACAAGGATGACCTTCAATGTGAGGTAAACTTGCACTAAAAAAAAAAAAAAAGAAAAATCGTTCTCAGTGGTGACACATCCCTGACACAGAACTTTTTCTTTGTTCCTTTTTTTTCTTTTGTTGTTGTTTTTTTTGCTGTTGTTGCTTTCTTGTGTTACATTTTCTTTTTGAACAAATGGATCAATCCACATTCTAAGCCCACCAAAAAAAACACAACAACAACAACAACAACAAACAAAAACTAAAAACAAAAAAACAACAAAAAAGAACAACACTACAAAACAAAAAACAAACGATAAATCTCCAAAATCTACTTTCATACTGATCATTTAGATACAGCCTATGAAAAGACATGCATAATGATATACCATTTCAGATTTTACAGCGCAGTCAAAAACACCAACAAAACACAAACCAGCCCGTCAACCAACCAACCCAAGCAAACAGTGCCTCCTCTCACCACCCAACCACACCACAATGAACCCACCTTCTGTGACTCTGATGGAAGACAGGCGATGGTTTTGGACAGTCGGGCCCAGTGCACTGTGGGACAGGCCACCGATGATGGCCATCAGTGTGTTGAAGTTCTGCAGCTCCCGAGATGCTGCCAACAACACAAGTACATTTCTTCCATGCTGGGAACCAACAGCAAAAAAAAAAAAAAAAAAAAAGGGTAAAAAAAAAAAAAAAAAAAAAAAGGAAATTATATGTTTCATGCAGCTCTTGCAGACGTTGGGCAACAATGTTTTTTATTAAAACATAGGAATTTTTTTGTAGGTACATGATGAGATCATTCTTTTGAAGTGTGTGACAGCGACCTAGTGTGTGAGAGCAGAGCAGGGGAATCGAACCTATACATGGAGTGGCAATGAACCAGTTTACTCCAACAGTACAGGTGCTATGGACCGGCTTCTGGTTTGACAAGTAGTGGTCTTAGATATCTTCATTGCCTGTGTTCCTCATTACATGTAGTTGTCAGTTTCAAGCTCGTATTTTAGTTTACTTCCACAAGCTTACTGCTTCTCTGTACTGGAATATTTCATCTGTTATGATTTCACATATAAGGCAAAGACGTTGCAACAAAAGAGCATCCATTATGTATCAGCATTATTTATCATCATTAATATCATCAACATTATTAAAGTCTGCTGATGATCATGTTCATGTAAATCACCCATGCAGATCCTTCGCTAGATTCTCTGTTCAACTGCCAGTCATTTGTTTCGTTTCTTTGCTTGTTTTTTTTTTTTTTTTTTTTTTTTTTTTGGGGGGGGGGGGGTGCAAACATTATCCTATCCTTTTGGGGAGTGTGGTGGTGGTGCTTTCATCTTAATCATTTTCATTCACCTATTAATGCTAGGCTTCGTACAATAGAACTGCTTTGATGTTGGTGTTGATGAGCCTGACTCTGGTGTTGACTGACAGTTCCTTCTATTGTACGGAGTGGAAACCTGGAGAACTACAGTGCCTGCAGAACAGGAAATCAAGAAACGATGCTGGGGCTGGATTGGACATATGCTGCAGAAGCCTGCAAGCAACAGCACCAGACAAGCCCTAACATGGAACCCCCAAGGAAAATGAAAAAGAGGTCAGCCAAGGAACACCTGGCACAGGGACCTGGAAGCAGACATCAGGAACGTGGGGAAGACTTGGAACCAGCTGGAGAAAAGAACCTGGACAGAGATGCCTGGAGGTCCTTGGTTGGCGATCTGTACCCCAGGAGGGGTAAAAGGCAATGATAATGAATGCCTGGGGATGATGTTTTCAAAATGGACTCAACAGTAAAGATGCTTGAACTAGGACTGATCACCCTCTCCCCACTCCTACTCTCCACACTTTTCATTCATCAAGAAATGTGACCAAAAAAAAAACCACACACACACCCCAAATAAAAACGCAAGCCTTTTAACAGTGGGGGAATGCATGCTAGCTGAGCTCCTTTTTTCAGATTCAGAATATCTGAAGGCTACAGATGTAAGGTTTAATCAACGGAGTTTGTGCTCAAGACTTATTAAATAAATGAGCATCCTGTGATGGTGTTAATGGGATGATGATGAAAACCTGTGTGCGTGCGTGTGTGCACGCGTGCGTGCGTTACGTGTGCGCGCGCGTGTGTTGTGTGTTGTGTGTGTGTATGTATACATACATACAGAGAGAAAGAGAGAGAGAGAGAGACAGAGAGAGAGAGAGATTTCCTTTTTTCCCCAATGAATTAAGTTCTAAGAAGTTACTGATAAATTCATGTGCTCAAAAGCACTAACAATATGTTCACATGTATCCACATCCCCTCCAATGCAATAAACATATGCACAGGTGGATTCATGCAAAAAGCAACGCTCACACCTTCAAATGCAAACACATAATAGAAATACTCATACTCACATGCTGCCAATATAAACACACACAAACACACCCACACACAAGAGCATTCAAACACACACACACACACACACACACACACACACACACACACACACAACACACACACACACACACACACACACACACACACACACACACCCCTACCTGTGAGACATTGATGAACTTGGGTGATGACGTCGGCCCGTTGCTGCGGTGTGGTCTTACACAGCACCATGCACTGCACCCACTGCGACAGGCCGTTGAACAGGGCAATGGAGCGCTCCAACTTCGGCTGGTCCTTCAGGGAGGCCGTCATGGCATAGTTCTTGAAGTCCACAAACTGCACACACACACACACACATGAGTACCTTTAGGGATATACAAATGCACTCATATTTGCTATTATTTTTGTTGGAATGGAAACAGTCAAGTAGAAGGTGTGTCCACTCATGAAAAAAAAAAATGACAGAGACTGATAAGAGAGAAAGATAGACAGAGCGAGACTGAAAATTCCAAGAAACAGGTGATTGACCTTACAACAGTGAACAAGATACCATCAGGTAAAATCTTCTTCCCACTACTTTTTTCCCCCTTTTAATCTCCACACAAATATTACAATTAAAAAAAAAAAAAAAAAAAAAAAAAAAACCGATGAGGGAAGCGGAAAAAAAAACAGTTGCACAGAATTATAGTTTGAAATGTCAAACTGAAAAACAAGTTAGTAGCTCAATAATCATTCCTATTTCTGTCTTTTTTCTTTATCTATCAATCTTTCTATCCACAAATAAATGAGAAAAGACATAAAGCTGCACAGAAAAACTATTCATCAAGTACAGACAAGTTCAGGAAACACATTATCAGTCAGTATGGAAGTGTTGCCTGCTAAACTCCTCCACCACAGTCATTTCTGTAGAGGAAAGCCACGAGTCAGGAAACAGGCTCCTGTTGATCGCCTGACCTGGGACTGCATCAAGTAGAATGAACCTGGGTGTGGATGTGTAAGGAGGGTAGTAATGGGCAACATAAGAGTAATACTACTGACAGAATGTCAAAGATAAGACACAGACAGTAAGAAAAGAAACAAAATCAATGCAAAAAAAAAAAAAACAAAAGCAAAAACCCCCCCCCCCCCCCCCCCCCCCGAAAAGACACAGACAATAAGAAAAGAAACAAAATTAAAGTAAAACAACAACAACAACAGCAACAGATAAGACACAGACAGTAAGAAAAGAAATAAAATGAAAGCAAAAAAGCCAACAGATTAGACTGAGACAGTAAGAACAGAAACAAAAATAAAGCAAAAAAAAAACAAAAAAAAAAAACACAACAACAGATAAGACAGAGACAGTAAGAAAACAAAACAAAATTTAAAGAAAAAAAAAAAACAGATAAGACAGAGACAGTAAAAAAAGAAAAAAAAAACAACAGATAAGACAGAGACAGTAAAAAAAGAAACAAAATCAAAGCAAAAAAAATCTGAATAATGAAATACCAGAAAATGTAAAAGAAAGAAATAAGACAAAGCGAACACTCACATGTATCCTTCGGAAGGCCTTGTACTCCAGGTAGGTGAGCTGGGCTGCCAATTCTTCGGGCTCCAGGTGGTTGAAGACCAGCGACACCTTGCGGGCATGCTTGGAGCCAGGGTTCCTCACTGACATGTTCCGCATCCAGTCATAAGACGGGCTGGATGTGAGAGAGAGGTGGAAAATATACAGCCTTTGGACCTTTTAACAGGTCTTTAAAGTAAGTCCGCTGGATAACATGGAAGACCTAGTTAAAAGATACACCTTTTGACCTCTTAGGTCTTCTCCAGACAAAAAGCATTCAGGACAATGAAAACAAACGAGCAATCACTTCTCAAATTCGATGCAAGATGGCATTCGTTCTTTGTTTTAATTGTCCTGAATGTTGTCTTTCTTGCCTGGAGAAGACCTAGGAGGTGGAAACATGTCGTGTTTTGTGTTGTACATTGT
>JADBJO010000344.1:242026-252026 GCA_016801955.1 Conus betulinus | reverse complement strand
TTCCTGTCACTTGCTAAATAGGATGATGGGATGGGGGGAAGGCAGGAGCGCTGACACAATGATAAAAATGGTAATGACTAGGAGTGGATTACAGGTATTATTCAGCATAATTGGCATTACCGACTGTCAGGGAAAATGGTGAACATGATGGGTTTTGTTTTGAAGAGTTAGAAAAAGCAGTGCAGTGACAAGAACTTGCTTTTAAGTGTGAACAGACATGGTTACTTTTGATGAGTAAACCGACTGATCAATGATTTTTTTTCCCCCGACTTTCTTTCACCACACACACATTTTGTGAATTTATCATAAAACAATTCATAGATCTCTCATTTAAAAAAAAAAAAAAAAAAAAAAAAAAAAAAATCAGGCTTTTCAGATGTACTGACATGTACAAGCTTTAAGATTTGGTGTGGATCTAGATTACAACCTGAATCCAGTGAGCCATGGACAGTTCAATCTTGACGGCGGTGGTCTGCACTCTCCTCAGCACCCTTCTCATTTTGTCTGCTTGTTTGCTTGTTTTCTATTTGTGGGTTTTGCATTTCACCATCAAAGTTAAGTTGTCTGGATAGTTTCGCCAGGCAGCAATCCTTTGTCATTGTGGCATATGTTACTTGTTCTAAAACACACACACACACACAACATGGGAGCAATCAGCTGTCCGCAAAGATGCAAAGACCTGTGAAAGCAACAGAATTGCTGCGGCTGAACAGCGCAGGATGATCAGGAAAACCTGTGTCAACAGATCTCCAGCTGCTGCCACTATCCCCTGTCCGTACTGTGATAGATCTTTCTGGGCACTGATCGGCCTGACCAGCCATCTATGCACTCACCCCCGATCCTAGGACGACTAGATGGTCTTCGTCATCTCGACGGACAACAAACACAACAACAAACAACTTGTGCTAAGTGCACAATGCACACTAGATCTCAGTGTATGGTCTCATCCCAAAGACTAGCAGTCAGACCACAGCCTGTACCTAGTGAAAATGGGGAGAACAAAACCCAGCCTGAAAGACTCAAACCATCACCTGGTAGTTTCTTACTTTCAAGGCAAATGTATCATCCTCTAGTAGCAATAAAAGTGCTCAGGTACTACACCCTTACACATACAAGTAAACAGACATTCTTGTTATATCTTTGCCTATGCTCAGTCTCAGGTGGAGGAATAAATAGCTGCCTAAAACAACTAGGAGCATTATCATTAAGGACAGGGATATATAGTAGTATCCAGCAATCCTTGATACTTGTAAGTTTTCTCAAAGAGGAGGCATAGTTAAAAATTCAAAACGAAAGTAATAAATCCTACACAGCATTGACATCACACACATACACATGCAAAACTCATGTCACAGAACACAATCCACATACAGCATGAGTACAGTACTGGTACTTGGGAACATCTAAACTTTCTCCCTCTTACACACACACACACACACACACATCTTATATGCATCCACACACAAATACACATAAACAAACACTCATGCACTTACAGGTGCACAGCACACACACACACACACACACACACACACACACACACACACACACAGAGTCACACAGACACAGACACACAGACACACACACGCACACTCACACTTCTCTCACTCACTCTTTCCCTTCTTCTCTCTCCCTTCCTTCCTCTTTCTCTGCCCCCATCCACCCTCCTCTCTCTCTCTTCTTCATCTAGTATCAAACAGTGATAAGAAAAGACATAAAATGACCCCCCCCCCCCCCCCCCCTCACACACACACACACACACACACACACACACACACTGATTCAAAAGCCTGGATGACCTAACTGGCAATGATCCATGGTTCTTCATGTTTAATCCCATTTGCTACCAAAGGTTGGACACCTTCACACAAAACAAGACACAGAGCAGACTCCCAGCAGCTCACCTGACGGCCTGACAGATCTGCGTCTTGTACTGCTGGACAGGGCACTGCGGGCAGGAGGGCAGGTGGAGGCAGGCCCCATCCTCACAGCTCACCGTCTCATCGCAACCTTGATAACTGAGGCCAAGGTCAAGGTCACTTGAGGTCAAACCCTTTCTCCGATGCCCTGTTACACCAGGCTCATTCCTCTGCCTTGGTTCATCTTTTGGCAACCACCAAATGCATGTGATGATGACCATAATGATAAATGATAACTTTTTACTAGTGTAGCACAATTTGAAAATTTGAAGCGTACTAAGGCTAACCCCCAAATCAGTTCAGATCCGAAGAGAAATCCATAGGAATATCTCCATGACCCTCATCTTCACTGATCAACATTAAAAAAAAAAATGAAAATTCTTTGGCCCTTCATCAGCTGCTAGTATGGTGACCTTCCTTCAATTGCCTCTCTGTGTCTATGGTCCGTTGTAATCTGCAAGTTCACGGCTATCAGCAAGTTCATGGGGACTGTCAAACTGGTAAGGTAAGTTAATGCTGCTTATAGCCCAGCCGACCGCAAAGGGCCATATCAGGGCTGTCACCACATTAAAATCAACTCACAAGTAATTCATTCACACGATTCTTTAAAATATATCTTCTAAAACCCCATCCAAAATTTTGTTAAAAATCTTTCCACTATAAAATCTCAGATCCAATGAATAATGTTGATCTCTTTCAAGAATTCAAAGATCGCATCAGGTGGAACATCTCTGAACAAGGTTTTCATGGAATCTGCTGTAAAATGTTTGTGTCTCACATCATGCAAGTCCCAACATCCTAAAAGAATATGTTTCACTGTGAGTGACACATGACATGGAATGCACCACAGAGCTTCTTCACTCTTTAAAAGGAATGAATGAGTAAAATACGAATGGCCGGTGTGCAGCCGGCATAGAACCGTTTTTTCTTCGCGACCACCAGATGTGGATGAGAGGAACTCTTGTAGGCTTGGACGGATCTGAAAGAGTTTGTTATCCGTCTGTGTGTTCCAATCCTCCTGCCAGAGGTCTCTGACATTATTATTAACTTTCTGGCACCCTCTGGAGAGACAGCTCACTCACGCTGACTCTGCGACAAAGCAATTGTTGTAATCAGAAGGGGGGCTTAGCTGGTGGTGTCCTGCGTATGTTGGATCAGAAAACAGGCACCACTGAATACCACTGAAGTGACTCATAATGACTGACTCCTCCCTGTCGGACCGATCCTCCCTGTGGGACCGACCGCGTATGTTGGATCAGAACAGGCACCACTGAATACCACTGAAGTGACTCATAATGACTGACTCCTCCCTGTCGGACCGACTGCCGGTGCCAGGGTTGTGGGCAGGTTGAGCTGGGCTGTGGCTGCAGACTGAGAAGTGGGAATGAGGGGCATGGGTGCAATGCCACTGTGGTGGCAAAGAAGGTAAGACAGCACACACATACACAAAAAGACAAAGAGAAAAACAAATTGTAAACACAAACCACTTGCACAAGCACTCAGTAGCAACGAAAGCCTGTTTTTTTTTTTACAGATGTTGGATGTAACCTGAACCTGTTGTACAGAAAGCACTTGCAACTGAAACCAGCTGCACAGAAGTGGTTCTTTTTTTGTGTGTTGTTGCTTTTTTTTTTTCGCTGTGTCATCCTCTATGCCTTCAAAGTGGCATTACTATCAGGCCACTCATTTCTGCCTGTAGTACAGTCACTGGTTGGAGCCTAAGCCGGTTGTACTGATTTGATTACATCTTTCCTCCCAAAGCCCTTCTTTATGATGCCGTCTCTGCTTCAATAAATTCTCCCCCCTCCCCCCCTCAGCACTCTGTATATGGTAGAATACAAACATCTCCAGACATGCCTTGGGCTCTGTTGGGAAGACTAGAACCGTACAGTCAGGTTCTACCTAATGGATGAGTCTCTGCATGTGCTGCTCAAATGTCCTGACCAACACTGCAGTATCTCTTGGGAGTGATTGATGCTGGGATTTATCATGAAAGTAAGCTGCTGAGAGTACAGCCCTGTCATGCAGTCTCAGGCTAGAATGGAAACTGGGCAGCACCTCCTCTTCCTCATCTATCAGCACTAAAAATGGAATCAAATTCTGCGGTTCTTCATGCCTCTGCTCTCATAACCTCAGTTTTGATTTCCTCCATCTACAACCTGTCATGTTCAAAAGGTTGCCGGAATGAGCAAGTCTATGGGGACTGTCACTGGACGGACATGGTCATGTCCTCCAGATGGGGATGCACTCACACTGGCTCTGCAACCAAGAAATCAAAGCTGTCTACGGTGTTATGTGGTGTCTGGCATAAGCTGAAGCGACTCAGCAGCAGTGCAGGGTCATCTTTGGTGGGTTACCTCATGGTGGCCCAGCGCTGCCTGCTCTCTGTGGAGTGCCGAGCAGGGCTATGACAGGATGAACTGGCTGTGGCTGGGGACAGGGGAGCTGGCGTGATAGTGTGGGATTAATGCTACTGGGATGAGGAACGGGAGATAGAGAGAGAGAGAGACTGCGTGTGATTCTGTATTGGTGTGGTGTGTGTGTGTCTGGGGTGGGGGGGGTGGGGGGAGGGGTGGTGGGATGTGTGTGCGTGCATGTGTTAATATTTATATACATATGTACAGAGACTGACACAAGATAGATAAATGAATTGACTAGGAATGACCGAGCACAGTGGAACGAGTGGAATATTTTTAATGATATACATATTTATAATTTGTTTATAATATGAGAATTTTGATGATGGCACCACAACAAAATTTCCTTGTATTCTATGAGAACAAATAAAATATCGTGTATCATGTATCGAGAGAGAGAGAGAGAGAGAGAGAGAGAGGGGGGGGGGGCTGGTCAGGGGGGTGGCAGGGCTGCATAGGAAGAAAGGTGGAACAACAACAAAGAACAAACAAAACAAAGAAGAAACAATGAATCAAAAATGGTGTGGTGGTTGGGGAAGGGGAGTGGAGGACATGTTACAGAGAGGGAATCTTAACAGGACTGGTCTTTCAGGGCCACTGGCTACTGTACCAAACAGTCTTCACCACAGTCTGACTTTGAGTGCTACCAGCTTAGACCAGCGTCCTTTCAGAGTCTCTATCCCCATACTACTGGCAACCCCTGGGAGACAAAACCAGTTATCCTGCCGGACAGAGGGGCTCAAGGGTGGGAGGAGTGGACCTCGCTCCCCAAACCCATGGCCATGGTCTTGCAGTGGATGCAGTCCATCCACCCTCCCCCCATCCCCCTCCCCCTTCCAAGAGAACCAGCTTGGTGCTTATGTAAAGTATTGTATCGGATGACGACACTCCGATCAGCGACAAAACAATACTGGGTGCTTTTTTTCTCTATTTTTTTTTTTTTTTTTTAACTACATTTCTTTTTTTTTCGAAATATATTTAAAGAAATGTGAAGAAAATATAACTTTTTGTCCTGAATTTCTGAGTCAAAGCCAGCAAAACCTAAAAAAAAAAATATACTGACGAACCTACCTGGCTCACATTTCTCCCTGAACACAAATCATAATACAGAACATTAAATAACACACAGCCTTAAACATGAGACCCTGGAACCAGTCTGCTGTACAACCCATGAAGCAGTTTCACGTCAAGCGGAACATGACTGACACCCCAACCCCCACCCAACACCCTCCCCCCCAACCCCCCAAGCATGAGGCAGCGACAGGAAAGGATACAGATCGATGAAGGCCTGAGCCAGATCCTCTGAGGTCATGAACCACTGGTGCATCAAGAAGAACACGTTGACAAACTCCTCCTGGTCCCCCAGCTCGCCATCCGCTGAAAACAGCACAGTGTGGAGATACAGGGGAATGGTTGGCAGCGGTGCCAAACCCCACCAACTCCCCTCCAAACACACAAAAAAGGCCACTGCAGTGTTGATGTGAAATTTAATACAGCTTTTAGGAAACTGTACACAAGCATGCACACACACACACACACACACACACACACACACACACACACACACACTGACTGACTGACTGAAACCATTTACTGTCAGATTAATATAGTGTTGTACTCACACACACACACACACACACACACACACACACACACACACACTACATGCAAGCAAACATCTCGCCAGCAAAAAGAACAGTCAACAGTTTTGCTGCCCATTGTTCAACACTGTATCAGCAGTGCTCCTTCCTTCCCAGGGCAGTACAGGAGTGGACGGACACCCCTGGATTCTCAAGAGGCTAACAAAAACAATCAACATCTTTGTGCCAATGGCTTCTCACTTTCTATATACACAGTCACTATTCCCATTCTTTCTTTTTTTTTTTTTTTTTTTTTTTTTTCTTTACGACAGGCTCTCTTTCACTGTGACATGGTAATCAAGTCAGGGTCACCCTCATGGAAGATAAAGCAATAAAACATACAAACGAAAAACTCACTGTGCAGACTTACAGAAAGCCTTGACACAGAGCTGGATGAGCTGCTGAGAGATAAACACTAAAACAAACAAACAAACAAACAAAGATGCAAAAAGCATATAAATGTACTCCCAGTTTATGTTGAATATGCATGATATATTCCATAAAGAGGAAAAATCGATTTGGGCCATTACAGCCATTAGTAACAGCTGTAACGGTAAAAAAAACATAGGCCATCATCTGTGACCCATAATGAACATGCTTACAATTTTCAGAAGATCGGCCAAGTACTTTCTGAGATATTCCATAAAAAGAAAAACCATTACAGGCTTTTATAGCCGTTAGTAATGGCTATAACTGTAAAATAAAACATCGTGCATCATCTGTGACCCATAATGAACATACCTAAAAATTTTCAGAAAGATCGGCTCAGAAGTTTTGTCTGGAGCAAGTGGAACACATTTTGACCATGGACAGACAGACAGACACACACACAGACAGCATTTCTTTGTTCCCAATGTAAAGTACTCTCTGTTCTATAAGAACTGGGAGTACAAAAAGCAAAGGAAAAAAAAAGACTCACAGAAAGCCTTGACACAGAGCTGGATGAGGCGCTCAGGGGTCGCGGCCCTTACGGTGATGGAGGCGATGGTGACCCCTGCCGCCCGGTCCTCCTCCTCCGTGCTGCCCCGCGCTGGACTGTCCCCGCCCGTGCATGGCTGGGCTCCCGACACCCCGCAGGGTCCTCATCGACACCCCTACCCCAGGCCGCCGCCTACCCTCTACCCCCCAGTCTGCGATGGTCCTCATCGACACCCCGCTCTCTGGCGCCTACCCTGTACTCCAGTCTGTGATGGTGCTCATCGACACCCCACTCTCCGGTGCTGATTTCTCTACTCCAGCCTGCAACACACAGAAACCCACACAGTTGGTGAGACATCTCCTGGCATCCACTGTTCTCTTCAATACAACCAACCACTCTCAACCCCCAGCACACCTGTCTGTCCTGAATTGGCTGTGGGAGTAGTTCTCATCAAACAATTGAGTATTTTTCTTGAACAAACAAGAGAGCATTTTCTTGAACCAACAATAGAGTATTTTCTTGAACAAACAACGTGAGTATTTTCCTGGGGAAAAAAACAAACAACAACAACAACAAAAAAATAGAGTATTTTCCTGAAAACTGGTATACTATGGACACTTCTGTGTTCTCTGCAGCTTCCATACTGAAAGAGCTTATCCACTATTAGCACAACATTACTTGCACTTGACTGTGATCTGGTATGACAATGAAGGTAGCCTTACATCTCGCTGCTGGAGCCTAACAGTTTCTAACCTGGCACACTGACTGTCAGCTCATCAAACATACACCCAGAGAGTGGATTTCTTCTTAACAAACTTCCGATTATTTTCACTGGGTGTGTTTTTCTGGAAATGTAGTGTATAAAGTGGTGTATAGAATACAACTGAAGAATACAGGCGATACCTTTGCCCCTTATCTATCTGTGAGGGCTGTCACCTTGTCAAAGTTGATTTTGTCAACAGGTACACACACCCACACACACACACACACACACACACACACACACACACACACACAAACACACAAAAAAAAAAAACTCTTCTATAAACAGATTTTATAATTTTCTTTTAACAAATCAAAACCTGCTTTTCTTTCATAAAATCTTAGATTAAAAACATCAATTTCTTTCAGGAAGTCAAAAATCTCATCTAGTGCAACAATTCTGAACAATATTAGAAAAGTAGTTAAGGACTCCTTTAATGTAAGGGATCCCCACTTTCACACTGTCCATATTTGTAGAGGAGTGGGGATCCCTTACATCAAAGGAGTCTAAGAGCATCTAGCCAGGACCTTCCAAGAACATGGATGCAAAGTGTTCCACATGCACAAATCCACCAACTCCTATGCCAGCAACTGACCCATGTCAAAGACTAAACAGACCCCCTCAAGCAGTGTGGTGTAGAGTACCAGGTAGGTTGTCAAGACTGTGCCCATACCTACATTGACGAGACAGCAAGACCACTCACCACCCGCCTACATGAACACCAAAACCGATCTAATTCTGCTATATACGAGCACCTACAAGCCACAGGCCACAGTTTCAGCCCCCAAGAAACCAAGATCTTATCTACAGAGCCCTTTCTCACAAAAAGAAAAGTTAAAGAAGCCATCGAAATCAAGACCAGACACCCCAGCCTGAACAGAGATCAAGGCTTTGAACTTCCCCCCATCTACAATCAGATCCCGACAACCGTTCACCCCACACAATATCGCCCCCCCACCAGGCCTTGCTGCCACAACAGCACACAGTGAGCTGAAGAAGACAGGGTGACCCTGTCGAAATATTCTCCAAGTAAGTTTTTGATTCTGAGTCCTTAACTACTTTTCTAATGTTGAATCCAGAATCCAGAAACCTACATTCTTATAAATCTGAACAAAGTTTTCGTGGAACCTAATGCAAAGTGTTTTTATACATGTCTGACATATTAAAGTCTAAACACTGTACAGTAACACTTTCTGGTACTTTCACATTGGACGCACCATTGAGCTTCTTCACCTTACTAAAGACACAAGGGAGCGTAAGACGATGGCCTGTGTGTAATCAGCATAAAACCATTTCTAATTTACAGATAGGTATGAACATGGTACCATATGAAAAAAAAAAAGATATTTACATGCCAACAATTTTAATGAGTTGCTCCTGCCTTGGTACCACCTGTAATTCTGTGGCATTCTCACCAATATGGGCACAAAAACAAAATCCAGCAGACAACAAAGGACAGAAAGGTGATATATATATATATATATATATGTATATTATATTATATTATATTATATTATATTAGATAGATAGATAAATCGAGATTTTTCTTAATTATTTTTATTTTTTTTTTAAGTACTATAAGCTAATGGGTAAAAAAAAAAAAGTTCACAGTACAGTAAGGTGGAAATAAAAAAAAGCAGCAAAGGAAGAATAATCAGTATAAAAGGAAATCTTTTAGCCTCTGCTTAAGATCCATCAAAGGTCACAGGGGATGTAAAATGGTCAGAATGATGAACAGAAGATCTTCTGTTTCACAACTCCATCATTCTCAGTCCCATCAGTGCTGACATCAGCTAAGGATTGTGCAGAGTGGCTTGACTGTCACTTACTTACTTACTTAGGCCCACTGCTCTTGCCACAGCAAAGCTGAACAAATAAGAAGTGGAGGAAAATAAGTACATTCTGACAAATCCTATATCATTCAAACAATGATGGGAGAAAGGGAAAAAAAAAACAAAAACAAAAAAAGAATGGAAAAGAGAGCATTCAAATAGGAATACGAAACCCTACTTTAGCAGCACATGTGGACCACTGAAATCTGTTTTGAAAACAATGCAATTTGTATCACCTTGCCGGAGTCTAGTTTTGTCAGCCGACTGGGACTTGTGTGTGTGCATATAACTTATGCAGTGGTTCAAGATAATCTCAACAAAGGCAGATGTTCCGACAGTCCACAAAAGACCTCTTCACACTCTCTCATTTTACGCCCATCTTAGGCTGAATTTGACCAGATAAATGATTGTTCTTTCTTCATTTTCGTTGTCCTGTGTGTTGTTTATCCTGCTTGAAGGAAGAAGTCAAAATGTGTCATGTTTTGTCTTGTGATTCGTTTGTTCATGAAT
>JADBJO010000344.1:217026-224526 GCA_016801955.1 Conus betulinus | reverse complement strand
AGCTTTCACTATTCTCATCTCCACTGCCGACTGGTGTCATTGCGCAAAAAAAACAGGATGCTTGATTGACAATTGTCGATGATGTCATCGTCACGAAATCGGCGTCAAGCTCTGAATCAGGATCACTGAATACATGCACATTGTGAACTTGGACCTCACACACACACACACACACACACACACACACACACACACACACACACACCAGAGGAGAGAGAGAGAGAGAGAGAGAGAGAGAGAGAGAGAGAGAGAAAACAGAGAGAGACACACACAGAGACACACACACACTCTTTCTCTCTCTCCCCTCTCTCTCTCTCTCACACAAAGTTTAACATTTATTCATAGTCTTGTATTTCCGTTCTAACACTTATATAACACCTTATGTGAACATGGGACAAAGTGAGTAACTCAGGTACACGTACGCATACATATATACTCAAAAAAATGTGTACATTAATGCGTCCACACACACCAATCATGCACACATGTAACACAAGCGCCAGTACTTAACACGCACGTACGCTCACACACACTTTTACAATGTAAACTATTGACTTAGCTGTCAGCTCTTCTCTGGCATGTCAGACACTAAGTCGTTCTCTCTCTCTCTCTCTCTCTCTCTCGCTCTCGCTCTCCCTTTTTCCCCGTCTGTCTGTCTGTCTCTCTCGCTCGCTCGCTCGCTCTCCTTTTCCCGGTTTCTGTCTTTTCTGTCTGTCTGTCTGTGTCTGTCTGTCTGTCTGTCTCTCTCCTCTCTCTCTCTCTCTCTCTCTCTCTCTCTCTCTCTCTCTCTCTCCACTGCCTAATAGAACAAGACTGGCAACAAGTTTTCCCATACAAGAAGTCTGTATAACGTTGGTCCATCAGCCGATTGAAAAAAAATTCCTTGGGCTGATCGCTCGCTCTTTCGGGCAACCAAAGGAAGCAGACAAATATATCGATAAATAAACTAATTTAAAAAAAAAAAAAAAAAAAAAAACAATACAATACTCACTTTAGCAAGTCTGTGAAGGCAGCTCGAAGTCAAACTCGACGGGAATTTAACACAACAAATAATACGACAAGCAAATAAATGAAATAAACAAATAGCTAATTAAATACACAGTAAAAGCGAACCGTTTTGTTGTTTATGTAATTATAGTTTCCTATAGTTCCTGGACTGGCATCAGCATTGTAGAAAAAAAAAAAAACCCAAAAAACATGCACATACACACACGGGCACAACAGACACACAGACAGACTGTCCCCAAACACCGCGGGCGGCGGATGCGACCGACGAGCCAGTGTGCATCATCACATCACACCACACCACACAGCACAGCTTAGTGAAGTCGCCCCGTTGTATCCTGCCTGTATGCTAAGCTAAGCACTAGGTGGTCCGGTCCAAACGAACTGTATGTAACACCACTCTCCTGCCTCGTCACACACCGAGAATCACTCTCTCTCTCTCTGTTTCTCTCTGTCTGTCTCTCTGTCGTGCCTGGCCGAGACAGCCAGCTGTCGCACTCAGTTCACGGGACCTTGGCGGTGATAATGAATTAACCGCCGCGCGATAAAAACGCGAAAAGAAAAAAACAAAAAGGTCACTGTTTAGTCAATGTTAACGACCTCCCTCCCCCCCCCCCCCCCCCCCCCCCTTGTTATCTCCCCTTTTTCTGTCTCCATTTCTCCCATGTCGCACACGTGAACACACATCAGCGCCCGGAACCCCCCCCCCCCCCCCCCCTCCCCACACACACACACACTTATGCATACACACACATACGCTTACGCGCGCGCACGCACCACACCTTGCAAGCTCAATCACCCCGCACACACTCTGGCGCGTCCGTTTCTCTCTCTCTCTCTTTCACACACACACGCACGCACGTGCGCGCGCACTCACGCACGCACGTGCGCGCGCACTCACGCACGCACGCACACGCAAACACACACACACACACACACACACACGCCGATTGAAACAGGAGATAATGCTGACATCACCCGAGTCAACGCTCGTACGCAAGGTCTTCGATGCTCAGGACAAATCAGGTGCGCGCTGGAACACACACACACACACACACACAATCTCATTTAGTCATATATACACCACCCCGCACGCAGGCGCGCGCGCTGACGCATGCACACGAAGACCCGATCAGTTTTCCACGACAAGATGACAGCGTAAATGGCGACAGAGACGTGAAAGAAACCTCCACGTCTATGATGGCGACCAAACCTCTACGAGACGGAAACTGCCCCCTCCCCTCCCCTCTTCTACCTGTCTCCTCCCCCTACAGTTGAGGTGATTAGACGGAACTGGGGGGAAGAAGAGAGGGGTGCAAGAGTACTGCACAGAGAGAGAGAGAGAGAGAGAGAGAGAGAGAGAGAGAGAGAGAGAGAGAATTTTATTGTCCATTCAGCATCTGAGCCCTATAGACTAGAGGGAAAGCAACCGCATTCACCGATACAAAAAGCCGAACTTTCAAATGAACACACGCTCACTCGAACACCTCTCTCCACCGTTCTTCTTCTCCCACCCCTCGCCCCCTTCACTCTCCCCTCTCTCCCCTTTTGCCTCCCCCCCCCCCCCACTTCACACACACACACACACACACACACACACACACACACACAAGCATAAAGGCACAACGCACGCACGAGCGCTCTCTCCAGAGGGGGTGGAGGAGATGATCGTGTTTTGGAACGATAGCTCAGCTGCGTGAAAGGTGGACTGAATTATGTCACCAAGTTCCGAGTTCAATCCCAGGTTCAGTACGGTAAACGCGATGGATGTGATCATTCAGCATAAAAACAAACAAACAAATAAACAAAAAAACACTGGTAAGAGGACGTTTGCATTGAAGCTGTACTAAATTGTCTTTTTTAAAAGAAAAAAAAAACAAAACAAAGAAGAGAAAGAATGAAAGAAAACAAATGGTGGTACATCCTCAGGAAACGACGCCACGTGCTTAATTTTTACAGTGACATTTGTTGAACTGGAAATCGAGGAACAGGGGGGGGGGGGGGGGGGGGGGGGGGGGGGGGGGGGGAGTCATACAAAATCAAAATCAGAAGACCGATTTTGAATGCACCCCGAAATCACAGGGGGATTAGAAACGGAATGAGGCTGAGTGTCACAGACTGGGTTGTTTCAATGTTCTCTGTCTTTGTCATCTGTGTCTCTATATCAAGGTGGATTATGAACAGAAAACGTGGGTCCTTCTTCTTTCTTTTTAGTGTCCACAATCATCATGTTGATTATTCTGACACTTTTCGTGTATGACCATTTTCATCCTGCATTTAAGGCAGCCATACTCCCAGCTTCGGGGTAGGTGCATGCTGTGTGTAACGTGTCATGCATACCAATGGCTAAACTGCCTTCTCTTCCGAAAAGTTGGTGATGGGATTTTACGTGTGTGCATGATGTTATGCGTACTTTTCATATACGGAACCTCGAAGGACTGTATGGGGAATGGAGTCTGAACCAATTAACTCCGAGGATAAAATCCCCCTGTACCGAAACGGCCCGGCGGGAGATGCGAACCCACAACCCCAAGATTACCAGTCCGGCGCTCTACCAGCTGAGCTATTCCGGCGCCTCGGGTTATCTCCATTTTCTCTTTGTCACCTTTGTCTCTATGATCAAGGTGGATTATGAACGAAAAAGGTGGGTGGTTTGCATTTTTTCTTTGTCACCTTTGTCTCTATGACCACGGTGGTGGTGGTGTGGTGGTGGTGGTGTGTGTGTGTGTGTGTGTGTGTGTGGGGGGGGGGGGGGTTATAAACGAAAAGTCTGAATCAGAGCTGTTTTTAAATCTTCTTCCTTTCTTTATCACTTACTCACTTAATTACATTAAGGTTTAACGTCCACTCGCACCTCGGGTGGTACGTCGGATGCGGATACCCTTCCTTCCCATATCTTACTGACATGTACTACTGTTTTGTGCCGGGCCACGGGAGAAAAGCCGAAGACTGTGTGTACACTTTCTTGCTGTCAACGAGAGTTCAGAGCTGTATTTACTTGCTGCTTCTGCTAAGAGGTTTAAAATGGACAGATGTCAGCCCGCATGCAGAACCTATGAATGCGTGCATACGATGTCATGAACAGTGTGCCTGCAATTAGGACATTAATTTTACACACACACACACACACACACACACACACACGCACGCACGCACGCACGCACGTACACAAGCACGCACGCGCGCACACGAACAGACAGCGCCTATCTGGTAACCCGCAGAGGACAGCAACAACAGCAATTCATCGCCACCTCTCTGCTCATCCGACGTCGTCTTGTCTGTCAAAGCGGGCCCTGTCCACGACTAGCAAGCCTTTTGATTACTATGGCATATCACACGTCTCGAAAGGTCTGTTACTGTTTTGCCCTGTCCACGACGAACAAGGCTTTTCATTACTACGGCATATCGCACGTCTCGAAAGGTCTGTTACTGTTTTGCCCTGTCCACGACAAACAAGCCTTTTCATTACTATGGCATAGCACACGTCTCGAAAAGCCTGTTACTGTTTTGCCCTGTCCACGACAAACAAGCCTTTTCATTACTATGAAATATCACACGTCTCGAAAAGCCTGTTACTGTTTTGCCCTGTCCACGACGAACAAGCCTTTTCATTACTGTGGCATATCGCATCTCGAAAGGTCTGTTACTGTTTTGCCCTGTCCACGACAAACAAGCCTTTTCATTACTATGGCATATCGCACGTCTCGAAAGGTCTGTTACTGTTTTGCCCTGTCCACGACAAACAAGCCTTTTCATCACTATGGCATATCACACGTCTCGAAAGGTCTGTTACTGTTTTGCCCTGTCCACGACGAACAAGACTTTTCATTACTATGGCATTTCACACGTCTTGAAAAGTCTGTTAAACCCGACCGTTCGTGATATACCGTGATCTATTCGAAACGGACAGTTAGTATCCTCCAACCAATCAATGCTCAGCATTGAGCCAACACCCATGGCACAAGGAAAAATGGCGTCGTCCAGCAAGACGGTCAGACTGTCCGATTCGGAGACCAAACATTTGACTGAATTGTACCAAGGCCATGATGTGCTTTGGAATGTCAACTCAAAAAATTATAAGAATCTAAATATTCCAGAAAAGACTTCGTATTCAATTGTACAGTCCTTTGAAGTGGCATGCTGGATCAAGCTCGAAGGTTTTAAAACAATCATGAAGCACTCCGTCCGTTAGACACGGACTGGTCGGACCGCACAGATTCAAACGTTTCGTCTCAACTGTACGGACGAAAAGGCTCGTGTGTCAGCAGCTTTACTGTTTTGCCCTGTCCACGACGAACAAGACTTTTCATTACTATGGGATATCGCACGTCTCGAAAGGTCTGTTATTGTTTTGCCCTGTCCACAACGAACATGCCTTTTCATTACTATGGCATATCACACGTCTCAAAGGGTCTGTTACTGTTTTTTCTTTCCCAAAACTGATTTTCTTCACTACGTCCCTCCAGCATTATTTTTAAGGGTATTAATATCCCACCATAGCCGCTTCCCCCCTCACCCAAGTAGCCCTTTCCCTAGGTCGTTCATTCCGACTTCCAATGTACAGCCACTAGCTGGTTGTCCGGTCACTGCACAGCAACAGCATAGCAGTTCCCAGGGAGCAACCACGTTGGTATGAAGCAACGCTGGATCCGCCAAAAGAAAGCACTGCACCGTTAATGAGCGACTTCGGTGGTGCTGGGTGGGGGTGAGGGCTCTTATCATCCAATATACACAGGATATTGCTGGCTATGTCCCGTTCCCTCCCTCCCTCCCCCTCCCAACGATAGAAAATTGTTAAGTTGTGCGAGCGAACATTCTTTTCAGAAGAGGCTGCCGCCATATCCCTTAACGCCCCAGTGACAGTTTCTTGGAAACGTGTTGAAAGCAACGACTTTGATAGAAACTATGAAAACTTGCCCTTAATGGCCCAGTGACGGTTTCTTGGAACGTGTTGAAAGCAACGACTTTGATAGAAACTATGAGACTTGCCCTTAATGTCCCAGTGACAGTTTCTAGCAACCTGTTGAAACAACGCTTCGATAGAAACTACGAGACTTGCCATTTCTTACTTTAGATTACAATACTCTGGGGCCTCTTCCTATCTTCCTACAGAATTTTGTATTATTTCGTAAATATGCGGTGTCAGGCTTTATTTACAAAGAAATCACATTTTGTCGTGATTAAACTGACTCTGACGAAAACAACTGATTTTTTTGCAAACATGCCGGGTCATGCTTCCTTAATAAAGACGTCACATTTTGTGGTGATTATACGGACTCAGTTATTAACTGAAAATCATCACTGTGGGTCAGTTAATACCTATGAACTACAGCGAAGGTTAAAATCAGATCAGAAGCTTTTGCGTAAACTCAACCAGGAGACCCTTTTTGGGAATTATGCCGGCCCTAAGCCCGGATAAAGGAGGAGGGTTGGGCGTGGGGCCAGCTACCCTACCCCGTAAAACAAAACCACAGCTACAAAAACGCCAACCAGGAATCAAATCGTCACCTCAGCGCTGGGAAGGGATGGGCCTTTGACAAGAAGATGTATGAACAGACATCAGGAATATGTGGATGACTTGGAACCAGCTGGAGAAAAGAGCCCTGGGTAAAGATGCCTGGAGGTCCTTGGTTGGCGGCCTGTACCCCAGGAGGGGTAATAGGCGATGATGATGTCCTACGGCGAAGGTTAAGATCAGGTCAGAAGCTTTTGCGTAATAATGCTAACAAACAGACAAAAACAAGCAAGTAGATGCGGGTGGGAACAAACTGATAAGGCGGAGGCAGTCCAGAAATAAATCTAATGTCGATCTTTCGAGACCACCATGCTCCCATACTCCCATACTCCTTCCCACCCACCCATGACACACGCCACGCGAGTTTTCGAGCTTGATGATGAGTCGTTCGTGTTTAACTTGCGACGGACGGTCAAACGCACGGACAAAGTGACTTTTTCACAGTCCTAGTTGAGCTTGGAGCTGTGTTCATCACGGAAGTGGATGTGTCACTTCCGGGTATAATGATTGCATGCGGATGGATCGACAGCCCGCTGAACCCAGGGGATTCCCTCCAGTGTCGTTTCGATTCCCGCAATGCATGGACAGTTGAGTTCGGCACATCGAATCAACCCGGGTTTCTCTGCCACACGGGAAAGCACAGATTGTCAGATTGTGTGACCTGCTGAGTAACTGTGGAATGAGGATGGAGTGGGTTTTTACTAGCGCGATATGAATCCAGCTTCTTTTGGCTCTCTTGACACTCAGTTTCTTGCAGTGAGATAGACCTCAGAATCATCATCCCGGGAGTGGGTTTACTGGCGCGATATGAATCCAGTTTCTTTTTGCTCTCTTCACACTCAGTTTCTTGCCGTGACACAGGTCTCAGAATAATCATCCCTGGTCGTCGACTTCAGTTTGAGAAATCGATCTAACAGGACAGTCCTCGGTCATTGAATTTTGTGTGTGTGTGCGCGCGCGCATATATATATATATATATA
>JADBJO010000344.1:207026-214526 GCA_016801955.1 Conus betulinus | reverse complement strand
CCCCCCCCCCCCCCCATTCCCCCCTCTTTTCCCCCCCACATTTCACAATTCCTGTTCCCATCTCTTCCCCCCACCTCACCCTACCCCTCTACCCTAGAACAGACCTTAAGCCTGGCTTTCGGCTTCTTGGGATTGTCATTCTGCGTCACACAAAACACTTCAAAGCGTGCGTCATTTTAAACCCCCAGACTAGCCATTCAAAACGTGCACGAGCAGAAGGCAAAGGGGGGGGGGGGGGGGGGGGGGGGGGGGGCTGGCGCTGGCTCTCTCCTGATTCCTGACATGGCTGCCCCCCATCAGCTGTATCCATCGTGAACCCTAACCCCTCCCCCCCCCCCTTCAACTTCTCTCTCTCTCTCTCTCTCTCTCTCTCTCTCTCTCTCTCTCTCTCTCTCTCTCAACAGCCAAGGTTTCGGTATGGACTGTTCTAGGTTTCCGACTAGAACGGACCGAAACGACTCTCATAGCAGTAACAAGATGGAACTCATCATTTTTTTTTTCTTCTTTTTGTCTGGTTCTTTCCCGTTCTTTTCTTTTTAAAAAAAGTTCTTTGCACACCCTGTGTATCTCATGATTAGATAGAAACAAAAACTGACCAATTTGTTTTCCTTCAAAAAACTGTAGCTGAAAATGATACTCTTGATAAAAGAGGGATCTTTTTCTTCTTTGTTTTCATAGACACACATTTAATAGAAAAGCTGCTTCGAACTTTTGGTCAAATATTCTAGCTGTATTCCACAGCTCAAGGGAAAAAAAAGGAGGAAGCTAGTCTCATATAGGTTTTCGAATTCAGTCTTACGTTTTCAGATTCAGTCTTTTGTTTTCTTTCTCTTTCCTTTGGTTTCTACCATCAGTGTTTCAGTTTTAGCGCGCCCCCTCCCCCCTTTTCCTTTCCCACATTACCGCGCACGCGCGCGCACACACACACATTCACACACACTAGAACAGGAGGTGGACATAGATTTCACACACACACACACACACACACACTGATAATGTTTAATACTGCGTGGTGTTCTCTCCCCCTTCCCTCCCCCTCCCCCCCGTCTCACACACACACACACACACACACACACACACACACACACACACACACACATACATCAGATTCAAAGAACGTTTATGTATAATACTGCGTGATACTCTCTCTCTCTCTCACGCACACACACACACTCTCTCTCTCTCTCTCTCTCTCTCTCTCACACACACACACACACACACACACACACCCTGTGACCTCCCCTAATGCCACGAGCAATGAACCCCTCTTTGTGCCGGAGCACAGTCTGCAGCCAGTGAGGGCACATTACGTGACGAATCTTGTGGACAGCACGCGGGGCCAGTCGCCTGAATCCGGCAACCCAACACCGGCGCCGACATCGCCCGTGTAACGGGCGCCACGTTAGCTCTCGTGTCAATAACACTGCCGCATTCGCCCGGGACATCGATCGCCACGTGCTCGTAGGCATGTGGCCTAAGTCAACTCGTGACGTTAAAAGGCCAGTCGACCCTGAAGGCTACCATCAGGATCGCAAACAAGCTGGAACACGGAATCAGGTACACAGGAAAAGGCTACGATACAAAACAAAAAAACAAAACGAAACGAAACAAAAAGATTCTAAATCGATCTCCCGGCAACTAACAATAATTGAAAGACCGACCTACAACAATTACAAAGTTCCAACACCAACCACGTTTATATGATGTATATGAATGAAAACGATGGAGATGGACGCTGGGCGAGGTTTTCTGAATCATAAACGCACGCAGTATACTCACGGACTTGATGTCTGCTCAGCGTATCGCGAAATTGGCTGGAAATTCAGACACAACTTTGCGGGGGTCGGGGTGGGATTGGTGGTGGTGGTGAGGGGGGGGGGAGGGGATCACTGCTGTCAGGAAGTCTGGCAGTGTTGATGTTCACGATGATGAAAGTTTATTATCAAAGAGAGGTCCATTCCGTTTCAGACCCAGACATGTCTGTTGCAAAACTGATCCGTCAAAAACACGACGTATAGCAGCTTCATCCAAGCACTGACAGTCCCCCCCCCCCCCCCCCCCCCACACACCCCCCACGCCCCACCCAGGTCTTCAGGGGAATCCAATGCTTGAGTCCAAGACTTCGCTTCACCCTATTCCTCGCAAGAGATGAAAGCCACGAAGATTCTGGAGATCTCGTCACATCCTTCGCTACAGAGAGCTGGTTGTTGCTGCATCGCTGGTAGAAGGAGGGTGAGGCAGCAGCAAGCAACAAGGTCTCAAGGTCTGAGGAGACTTTGGGAGGGGGGGGGGGGTACCCTGGGTGCCAACGGCGCAACAACAGATTCACTCCTTTGTCCTCTGGCTACGACGACAGCTTGGGGGGATCGGCTCGCAAGGGTGTTCTTGTCATCGGGAAGCTGACGTCGACGATTCCGCTACGGCTGTGTTCTGAATCAGAGGTTTCGGTTCCCAGAGAAGAATCAATGAGATGGGAGGGGGGGGGGGGGGGGGGGGGGGGGGTAGGGTAGGAGGCAAAGGCAAAGAAGAAGAAGAAGAAGAAGAAGAAGAAGAAGATTCTTCTGCCTGTTTACAAAAGAGCTGCTGTATATGGACCTGCTGACAGACACAATGCTTCTTAGTCTCTATTGTTGGGTTGGGGGCTTAGTACGGCCTCAAATACGACCCAGCACTGTTCTTGAGACTGCAGGTTGCCACACTAAAATAAAGTGAAAATAAAAATGGGGAAAAAAAACCCAAAGGCCAGTGTATCAAGCCCAGCACGTCATTCCTTCTTTGCAAAGGCCTGTGATCCACAATTTCCTGTTTCCTGTCAACCAAAGATAATAGTCCACTGCAAGGTACAACAAAAGAAGTATGATTTCAAAAACCTAGCTGCTAGTCAAATCAAGCAGCTGCTTTAAAACACAATTTTGAAAACCAATGTAACACAATCATAAGAGTATGTAACACAGACTTGAAGCATCTGAAGGCGATACAAGATTGAAAAAAAACAAACCTGCATTTATCAAGCCATCCACGAAAGAGTTCTGCAAACATCTGTCTGCCTTCTAGACTGCAAAGGTTATCGGCTTGAGGTACTGGTGCATTCTAATTTCTATAGATCAAGACTGGGAAAAAAAACAAACAAAAAAAAAAAACAAAAACAAAAACAAAAACAAACAAACAAAAAAAAAAGAAGTTGTTGCTTTGAAGCGGAAACCTAATCTTTTGGATTACACGTACTGGCGAATGAAGAAACCACATATTGGGTTGGTACACACCCATTCTGTTTCTTTCTAGCCATGTCATACCGTAGTAAACTGTCTGAATTGCCTCTCCAATTACAACACGAAGTATCACGCCCCTCACCCCCCCACCTCCCCCGCCCACGAAGGGCAAGTCTTCCCACTTCAGTCCACTAACATGTCAGTCCAGGTAAAGGCTGGCAAAAATAAATAAATAAATAAATAAAAAAAAAAAAATGTAATAGATATTATAGAAATAAACAGTCTCTGATGGGAGGGAATGAAACCCTCAACCTCCCACCCCAACGACTCGGTAAAACGCCAATCACAATACTATGGCGGCTGATCAGTCAAACAGACAGGTGAAGAAAGCGAACGAGCAAGCAAGAGAGACAGAGACAGAGACAGAGAGAGAGAGAGAGAGAGAGAGAGAGAGAGAGATCTTACATTTAATGATTATAGGCCGACAGTCCCTTTCAAGGGGGAACATAAAGTTACACATCAAATCTATAAGAACATACAGACATGCCAACAGAACTCTAATTACAGGGAAGACAGAGAGAGAGAGAGAGAGAGAGAGAGAGAGAGAGAGAGAGAGAGAGGAGGAGAGAGAGAGGAGGGAGGAGGAGGAGGAGAGAGAGAGAGAGAGAGAGAGAGAGAGAGAGAGAGAGAGAGAGAGAGAGAGAGAGAGAGAGAGATGATGTATAAAAGCACAGTACATACACACACACACACACACGCGCACGCGCGCGCTCGCTGAAAAAAAAAATCTGAAAAGGCGGCTGGGACCCAGGGGCCGTCGAGGCCCTGGTGGGTTCTAGGGGCAACGCCCTCGTGGGGAGTCCGGGGGAGGGGGGCGAAGCGCCCCCCCCCCCCCCCCCCCCCCCCGGCCGAAATGAAATTCAAGCAGTTCTGAAGACTGTTTCGTGGTCTCTCATGAAGCCAATTACTATGGAGGAAACAAATAAACCAAAAGAAAGCGCACACACACACACACACCACGCGCGCGTGCACACACACACACACACACACACACATACACACACACACACACACACACACACACACACACACACACACACACACAGAATACACACTTAGTTTTAATACATTTCTAGGGAAAAGAAATAAAGGAAGTAAAACAGAAGAAACAAAAAATGGTGCTCGTTTCAGCAGTCAAGCATTTCAGCTGGTAACGAAAGAACAACAGCCTTTACTGTGAAACACGGTCACTATCATTTTGCGCATCTCACTGCTTGCTGTTCGTAACCAAGCCCACAACAGGGCTACATATGACATAATATTTATCTGGGCTGTCATTCTCCGAAGATGGAGTATGGCTGCCTTAATGGCTGGCGGGATAAAAAAAAAAAACAAAAAAACTGCCATACACACAAAAACTCCACTGCCTGTCTATACAGACAGTGTCCGCAGGAGTATCAGCCTGCGTACGCAGAAAGAAAGAAAATCTGGACTGTCACACTGTCAAAAAATAACAACCAAAAACACACACACACACGCATGTTCGTTTATTATTGGGTAGGCGGAAAGAGGGAGGAGGGGAAGGGAGGAGATAAAAGGAGGAGGGGGGGGGGGGGGGGGGGGGGGGGAGGGGCAGTAAAATTTATTAATCCGATCAAAAAATCCGGTCTGCTCTGATTTGCAGTCCGGTGTTCTTGAAGCATTAACATACTTGTTGTGGTGCACATGTTACAACAGCGCTGTTAAAATCACGAAAGGTGTAATTCAGGGTCTTCTCAACAAGCCAACAAGTGACATGCCCTTCCAGATTAGCTCACTTTCCGATGACAGGTCGAAAAACCGCTGAACTAAACTGCTCACTTTTGCAGTTCTTTTCAGCCCAACAAATCTCCGAACAGCTTTCCTCAAACGTGTCGCCTTGATTTACTACTGTTCGTGACACACAGGACATCGCATTTTCCCTTGAAAAGAAGCAGCCTCGGCTTGACCGACATCCCTGTACAACTGGCTGAACGAATTGTGTTCACCAACACATTTGCCCGCCACTAAAGTGCTCTGTTTTAATGAAAGCAGAATCGCCGCGAAAACACCGTAACGACCGCGGGCCTCAGAGCTCTGAATGTGGAATTATGGAAAACATGGATTGGAAAAACTAGATACAATATGATGATACTCGGGATAGTATTTTCGATCTTTTTTTTTCCACCGGACTTTTCTTTCCTGGGGTGTTCGTTTTCTCTTTTCATTGAAATTCAGATGGTTTTCCTCGAAAATCCTCGGATTCGAGGAGAGTTCTCCAGCTTAAACCACACACACACACACACAAAGACAGAGAGACAGACAAAGACAAGAGAGAGAGAGAGAGAGAGAGAGAGAGAGAGAGAGAGAGAGAGAGAGAGGGAGAGAGGGAGGGGGGGGGGGAAGGGGGGGGGGGGGAGGGAGAGAGATCTATGACCATTGTATGCTAGCAAGTCTGAGAGAGAGAGCGAAGAGAGAGATCTGTGACCATTGTATGCAAGCAAGTCTGAGAGAGAGACAGACAGACAGACAGAGACAGAGATGGTGGTATGTGGGATGAGAGAGAGAGAGAGGTTGGGCGGAGAGAGAGAGAGAGAGAGAGAGAGAGATGTGGGGGATGGGGTAGGAGGATGGGAGAAAGCGGATGGGGCGACACATCTGCAGACTCTCCAAATTGAGTGACACCTCTAGCATTTTATCCCCCCCCCCCCCCCCCCCCCCCCCCCCCCTTTCCATTCTTGAACGTGACAAGAAATCTTCGTATAACTTGCAAGATAAGTGTTCCTATTTCAAGATCCTTCAATTGAATCACTTCCCCTTACCCAATTCATGCTCTCTACCGAGACAGATCTCGGTCTCCAATTAAGAACGCAACAAAGCTAGGGTTTCCACGTTACCGTCCCATATGATGTGAATTTGGACCCTTCCTCTTTTTCTATCAATGTGAGTGTGCATCTACATGTGCGAGCGGACGGCAAGTACACGTACCGCGTGAAGGCGTTCGCGAAAGTTCCATTACGTTCGAACTTCATCATCCGTGTAAAAGTATTGTTACCATGTTCCAGGGGCGGCTGTAAAGAAGGAACAGTTTTCTGCTGTTTGCATACAGGCCGCTCCTTTTACACCCATTCTTATCTTTTAAAAGGTGACGAAGCTCCGTGGTGCGTTCCATGTCATGTACCATTCACGGTGAAACATGTTCTTTAGAGTGTTGGGACTTGCATGATACGAGACAAACACTTTACAGCCGACTCCATGAAAACCTTGTTCAGCGATGTCCCACCTGATGTGATCTTTGAATTTCTGAAAGAGATCAACATTTTTTCATCTGATCTTAGATTATGATGAAGAAAGATTTTTAACGAAATTTCGAGTGTGTTTTTTAGAAAGTGTCTCTTAAAGTGTCGTGAGAATGATTGGTTGGTTGGTTGGTTTTCAATGACTTGCGAGTTGACTTCAACGCGGTGACAAACCCTGATAGGGCCCATTGCGGTCGGCTTGGCTTTTAGCAACATTCTCTCTCTTAACCGTGTGACTCGGTAAAAAAAAAAAATTAGAGCGAGACTTACAGCTGTGGGCATCAACATGCCGAGGTAGGTTACGCCTGCGTTTCCCCGCCTGTTCCGGAGAGCTGGCACACGGTATATACGCATGCAGCAAGTGCCCACGGGAGGAAGAGAAGCTTCTTGCATCAGCCTTAACCCGTCAACTTCAAACGGAAGATCGATGACAGCTTGAAGATCGATCACAACTGTCAGTTCCACCGACACCGCGCTGACAACATCTAGTACCTCCTCTGACGTCTCCTGGCGGCACACGCAAAGCACGCGCGCGCGTCATGTTGACTGACACACATACAAGCAGGCTGGCACGTACCCCAACGCACTGAGAGAAAAGGGAGAAGTGGAGAGAGGAGGGAGGCGAAAGCACGCGCACAAACACTTGAATACATGCACGTGCAGCAGGCTTGTGCACGACATGCTCAATTCAATTCATGTTGCTTCTGGCCAAGCCGACCATAAGGGACCATATCATCTCATCTCGTGAAGTCAGTTGTCAACAGGGATGTAAACACACACACACACACACACACACACACACACACACACACACACACACACACACCACATTAAAACACACGCATACACAACGCATCAATTCATGTTTACTGCTTTACGACTTGACACGCGCGTGCGCGCGCGCGCGCGCGTGTGCGTGTGTGTGTGTGAGCACGAGTGCGTGCCTGCCTGCAAGCGCGCGCGCGCGCGCGCGC
>JADBJO010000344.1:199526-202026 GCA_016801955.1 Conus betulinus | reverse complement strand
CAGGACATTATTTTAAGAAGACCCATTTCTCTTGCTTCTTTGAACGACTGCTTTTCCTCATCTGCGTGAATCATGTCAAATTCCATCAAAGGATGTCTCTCTCTTAATACAGGCTACAACATGAACGAGGAGCTTTCCTTATTTCTTCCACGTGCCTTGTATCAGCATTTGCCCTAAGGGAGTTGGTACCGTACTTGTACCAGCATTTGCCCTAAGCGAGTTGGTACCGTACTTGTATCAGCATTTGCCTTAAGCGAGTTGGTACCGTACTTGTATCAGCATTTGCCCTAAGCGAGTTGGTACCGTACTTGTATCAGCATTTGCCCTAAACGAGTTGGTACCGTACTTGTATCAGCATTTGCCCAATGCGAGTTAGTACCGTACTTGCATCAGCATTTACCCTAAACGAGTTGGTACCGTACTTGTATCAGCATTTGCCCTAAGCGAGTTGGTACCGTACTTGTGTCAGCATTTGCCCTAAACGAGTTGGTACCGTACTTGTATCAGCATTTCCCCTATGCGAGTTGGTACCGTACTTGTATCAGCATTTGCCCTATGCGAGTTGGCACCGTACTTGTATCAGCATTTCCCCTATGCGAGTTGGTACCGTACTTGTATCAGCATTTGCCTAATTGAGTTGGTACCGTACTTCTATCCTACCGTACTTGTAACAGCATTTGCCCTAAGCGAGTTGGTACCGTACTTGTATCAGCATTTCCCCTATGCGAGTTGGTACCGTACTTGTATCAGCACTTCCGCTATGCGAGTTGGTACCGTACGCAGCACTGATTTGGAGTTACGGGCGTGAAGTCATCTCACCGCGACAGCCGACTTGATCTTTCTGGTTTGTTATCACATTCACAACCCTCGTCTCCTTGCCCTCAGCGCACCCAAACCAAGGCGCCCCTAATTAATCCGACCCTGCTGATATTTACTGACGTTCCCATACCACGGCGCCGTGGCTGTTACAGAGATATAGTCCAAACCGTTAGAACCCCATCCCATGAGCATAAACGCGCAAGCGCACCAACCTACTATTGATTCTGCTTATTTCCATTTAAATTTCTTCAACCTTCACCATAAACTAGATCAACATTGTCTGTATAGGCTCTAGCCGGAAAGAAAAATCTTTATATGAATGAAAGCCTACTGTCTTCATTGTTTTTCCAAGCACCATAAACAGTAACTCATCCGACATTGTCTGCAGGGGTCGGAAAGGACATCTTTCTAAGCGTCTTGACCTGTGCCCAAGTTCCTGGTCGTTTGATATGTGTGCTGGTATATCATGTATCAAACGAATACGTCGACGGAAAACTAACGCAAGCTTTTGAAAAGTGAAGAACCTTCAAAACTTTGTTCACCCTCGGCCCATCTAGTCGCAGTGAACGTAGTGAACAACCATCACAAGGTGACTGGTCTATCACCTGTAGGATGGTCAGCTGTACTGAAAGACAGACTGGTCGATGGCATCGTGTGTGGAGGCATTGGCGAGGGCGTATCTCTCATAGTTTTTTGTTTTTTTGTTGTTTGTTTGTTTGTTTTGAATGATACGAGAGGTGGAAGTGATGAATATAAAGTTGAAGCCATTACTGTAGGCTCAGCAAACGTCCAGGTAAGACGCGGTGAAGAGAAATGTAAAGAAGACAAACAAAACAAACAAACAAAAGACCCGAAGATTAATATTTCCGCAAATAGATGTACATTCAAGATGATTTCAACAAAACGGTTCATTCATGTTTGCTTTTCTTTTCAGGAACGTTTCCCCCAAGGTACACTAGGGACACACAGTTTACTTTTTTTTTCGTTTTTTTTTTTTTTTTTTTTTTTCTTTTTTCTGTTTTGCACTGACAGAGGTCGAGGAGACTGTAAAGATTTTGATGTTTGTTGAGGCCTAACCCAGGGGGGAAAAAAACGCATACAGGACTGTGAGGACAAAGAATTTTTACTTGCTATTCGAGATTTATGTGTGGCACTGTCTGATGTCGACTTTTGAACGGACAGGTATTTGTAAATCCGTGAAAACTTGTTAATATGCTTGCATTTAAAGCGTGTGAAAAGAAAACATATAAATGATGTAAATATTCAGTTGTCAATCAAAAGGGGAACTCTCGACTGTGTGTCTGACTGGTTGTGTGTGAATAAGGCGCGAGAGAGTCCGACACCAAATATGAAAGCATACAGCATTCACTGTTTTTCAAAACTCCATTAACTGTAACGCCTCTGGTGTGCAGAATACTCGTCTTTCACAATATTGTTTACACAGTGCATTGTATTTCATTTTATGAATAAGCGAGTGTGTAACCGCGCGCGCGTGTGTGGTGTGTGTGTGTGTGTGTGAGAGAGAGAGAGAGAGAGAGAGAGAGAGAGAGAGAGGAGGGGGGGAAGGAGAGGAGGGAGGGGGAGGGGGAGAGAGATAGGGAGGGAGGAGAGAGAGAGAGAGAGAGAGAGAGAGAGAGAGAGAGAGAGAGAGAGGGAGGAGGGAGGGAGAGATAGGAGACAG
>JADBJO010000344.1:137026-194526 GCA_016801955.1 Conus betulinus | reverse complement strand
TACTATAATTGCTATATTCTTCCTGATTAAATTTCACTTCAAAATTTGTTTAATTATGTTGTCTATATTATAATCATGATGATGACTGTAATGATGTTAAACATTATCCTCCTCCTTTTTCTTTTTCTGTTCGCATTTTCTCTTCCATTTCATTCACCAGTTATAGTTGAACCGCTAACACATCTTTGACAGACACTGAAAAAAGGTTAGTCATTCTTTATATTCTTCTCTCGATTTTGTTGTTACTGTTGTTTGCACTGTGTTCTAATTGAAAGTCCAGCCTGAATTAGACCAACAGGTCAAAATGCATTGTGTCTACTTTATAACCTGTTTGTCCCATTCATTGGTAGTCCAGTCCCTTCACTTTTGCTCTCTTGATTCATTACCAGTTGCAATCTCCCATTTTGAAATTAGCTGTAAATCCAAGAAGTTTTTAAGGACATTTGGAATGAAAATCAAGGACTAGAATTGATAAGATTAAGAATTATGTCAAAAATAGATTATTTTGCTTTTGTTTGCCTTCAATCTGTTATTTTTCACTTTAAAAAAATTCAGGTGATACCTTTTTACTGTTTTGGCAATTTTTGTGTGTGTGTGTGTGTTTGTTTGTTTGTTTTTTGTTTTGTTTTGTTTTGTTTTTTTTACCAGTTCTTTTACAGAACTGTAAGCTTTCAGGTCAAGTCAAGATTCTAAAGCCAGAATATCACATGTCTATCGGGTCTGCATGCCACACCTGGGTAAACTAAACTACAACATTAAAGAAGACAGACACACACACACACACACACACACACACACACTCACTCTCTCTCTCTCTCCCCCCCCCAGAACAGATCGCCTTTCTTTAATGTCAACTATCATGATTATTTGACACATGAAAAGGGAGCCCACACAAAAAATAAACTGTAAAAAAAACAAACAAAACAAAATAGCCAAACCCTCACAAAAGACAAACAAACAAATGAAAAGCACATGAATATGATGCTATTAGATAACAAATCGGCAGAAAGTCATAATGAGACAAAAACAAACAATAAAAGGTGTGGGTATTTAGGAGGGTCCAAGTGAAGGGTGTATGGAAGAGAAAGAGAGGCAGCAAGAGGCAAAGTGTATACAAATTATTACAATACATACCTTCCTATAGATAAACATTTATAGATCTGAATATGCTGTAATAGTTGTTATAAAGGAGCTAAAAAAAAAAAAAATGGCAAAAGAAAAAAAAAATGAAAGAAAGACACACATGGATAACAAAACTTCAGAGACATGTTTCTCTTTCATTATTTTTTTTATTTTCACTTGCAACCCATTCCACGTATCCATAAAGGTCTTCCAAAATAGATTTGCTTTTTGTTCTGTTTCTTTATCTAATTCTGCCTTTGATCATTCACACTTGTGCTGGGTATGATTTCTTGAAAAAAAAAGTGGTGTTCTATTTTTATAAAATGATTTTTTTTTAATGTTTAAAATGGAATGATGTGCTGACATCTGAATCGTTATATAAAATCCTCCTCCAAGCCCCAGACTACTCATCAATATAAGACATGGACACAAGTACTCAGGACCTCCGCATCCCCTTGACACAAGAAGCCACGCCGCCATCTCTGTTATCGATCTGGAGACAACTACATCTAAATGACGTCAAGAGAGTCGGCACCCCTCACTTCTCTTTCTTCACACTCCTTGGGCTGCTTCGCCCCTACCAGCAACAGCATTGTTTCTCGCAAGACTACTTTGCCTTCTCTGTGCCGCGCAGCCAAAACATTAAAAATGTTCTTAGTTCTGTCATTCTACAGCCTACAACTCAACTGCATCCACAACCATTGTAGTTACCCCCATTCCCCCCCATCCCCCTGCCACCTTCCCCCCTACCCTAAAAACCGTTTGACCAAACAAAATCGTCCGACTTTTTCACCGTCCATCACATTTCTGTTGCAGGAGCTCGCTCTTGAGTGTTGTGACAAATATGTGCAAGAATAGAAATGTAAACGAAACATCTTTTACCGGATAAGCCAAAAGTAAGAGTGCTATTTTCAACGAATACGAATTACTAAAGACCCATTTGACTTGTCTCAGAGCAGACGAAGGATTCCAAGGAAGTAAACATCACCGATTGCTACATTTATTTGAAATGAAAACAATCAAGCTTTCTTACCTTCAATGCAGTAGCTATTCAAATAACCAGTTGTCCGAACAACCCGATAAACGAACTTCCATTTCACACGATAAATGATACCGTCAGTTAAACATTTTATCTCCAATGTGTCTGCAGCAGTTACATGTTTAGCAGCTGATGAGGTTATCGATCTGCCCCGAATTTTTAGTCCGAAAATGTCTGGTACGATTTACTTCCCTTGTTTCATTTTCTCACGCGCGACCAGCCCAGCCAATCATCAATCGTTGTGGGAGTTTTCAAAGCAAAAGATGGCTGACTCGTCACAGTGATTTCTACCATCGGCCGAGTGTTGTTGCGCAAAATTTTCCAGCAACAGTCATCATCATGGAGGAAGTCAGACTAATTTATTCTGTAGATAAACTAAGCAACTTGAAAAGTATTTGTCAAACAGGACTTAAGGGAACTCGGCATCAAAGTGCCAAAGCTGAAAAAGTCCAAAAAGTTGAACCAGTCACGCAATTCATCACAGGTGACTCGTCTTTTCGTTTTCTTTATTTTTCATTTCTTTCTGTCTTTCTTTTCTTTTCTTTTTTCTTTTCTCTTTTTTATCCCTAACCAGCCGAGTTTATTTGATCTTTTCGTCAGTCAGCATACATAGTATTAATTTTACTTCGACTGAATGACAATCTCTCTCTCTCTCTCTCTCTCTCTCTCTCTCTCTCTCTCTCTCTCTCTCTCTCTCTCTCTCTCCTTTTCTTCTTCTTCTTCTTCTTCTGTTCACGACCAACATCATGTGCTGATGACTCTGTCATATACTTAGGGGTTTGCGAAGATTTGCGCTGTGTTTGCCAGATATAAAATTTTGATTTCTGATAATCTTTGATATAATTTTGATAATCTCTCTCTCTCTCTCTCTCTCTCTCTCTCTCTCTCTCTCTCTCTCTCTCTCAGACTGAATTTGTATCTTGTTAAGTAATACAGTTATGCTATGTCATTGTAATGTTAGCTTATTGTACTTGGACAACACACACTAGTATTTGATGTTCACAACTTTACTACAGAGCTCAATTTCAGTTCATAACAGATGAAGGAGCTTCATTTAACTATACTGAATTTTACCTTTTATGAATCTGAAACTTTTAACTGATTTGCAAAATTATGGACATTGCAATGCAGCATGTGTAGCAGTGCAGCGGTCAATATGATTTTAAAGAACATAGAATGATGCCAATCAATATGAATATGTAGGCTGTTATTGTGTTAAGCATTATCACAACACCACTTACTCAAGTTACTGACTAGTCTCACCCTGCCACATATTACATATTTCTGAAGAATGTTCAACAAATTTCTTGCATATTATTTATGAACATTGTTATCAATAAAGTCTCGACCTATGGAAGACAGCTGAGAAGACCTTTGATACTGTCCTTTGCAGCGCTCAGTCAATAAAACTTGCGAATCTGTCTCATCAACATTGGGTCGCATACGTTCATAATGTTTTGATGTGTCTGTGCCTTTCTTAGTTCCTGTCAGAGTTAATTAAGGGAATAGCAAAACTAAAATGGAGTATGTGTACTGTCAAAGCACTGAATGAATTATTATAAACATCTGAAAGGATTCACTTCTCTGAGAGACACATTTTCTTAAATTATATTTGAGTTTGAATAGGTTTAACTTTAAGGAATTGTTATGGTCACATTCCTGTCTGCACTTCTTTGTCAAGATGTGCAGAAGAGCTTTTTTTTCAATTTTGCCATTGTGTATCAATTCATTTTCAACTTCTAACAGTCGTCAGGAAGCACTGAGTTTGCATCTAGATTCAGACATTGGGAGTCAAAAATACTGTCAGCATCAAGGAGGGAAATTTGTACTTTTCATATCCTATGGTAGTTTCATACTAATTTGTTTCACTGAAAACAAAATGACCCCCCCCCCCCCCCCACACACACACACACACACACACACACACACACAACAACAACAACAACAACAACAACAACAACAACAACAACAACAAAAAAAGCAAAAAAGAAAAAAGAGAAAAAAGAAGAAAAAAAAGAAAAAAGCTGTTCTGTAGCAACTGGCCTCGGCATCAGAGAGAGAGTCGAGTCTGACCCCAAAGATGAACACACAGTTCCCACAAAATAGAGGGGGAGAGAGAGAGAGACCTGGGTGTGCACTGGAAAAGGTCAACCTGAACATGGAGGGGAGAAAAAGGGAAAGAAAAACTTTAATCCCATATCATAGTACCCTTTAAAAAAAATTGAGCTAAGTGTTAAAGTTCTTCATGATGTTTGAGAAAAGGTGAACACATGCCTTGCACCAGCATTGAATTGGGAGCGCGGTGTGCACAAGTATTGTGGCATCCTCCCACAATGCACAAAAACAATTCATACCTTTTACTTAAATTTTTCGTTTTCATTGATTGCTTGAGGTACCAAACAACTACTGACCAAACATTAGTATTATACCCCCAAATTAGTAGTTTTGTGAACATAAAATGTTCTAGTCAATTCAAGGTCTCTGTGAACATTGGATGATTACTTTGCAAAAATATAAGTAGCAAGACCCAGTGAAGTATTATCACAAAAACAATTAATATTGTTTAATTATAGACTAGAATGACTGGGGACCAAAAGTGCAGTGCACAAAAGCTAAAGAAGCATCCACAAGGTTTTTTTTTTTTTTTTTTTTTACTTTGGCTGACCTGCACATGGCTCTGTCACATGAAATGTTTCAAAACTGGTTAAGAAATTAAAACAATTTTAGAAAAAATGATGCTAGTTACCAACTGACAAATATTATTTTTGTGGATTGTGAAAGGCAGTTCCCAATTCAGGGCTGGTGTAAGGGGTTGGTTCACCCTTTCTCAAACATCATAATGAAAACTTTTACGCTTAGCTCCTTTTTTTTTTTTTTTTTTTTTAAGAATACTAAGATATAGACTAATAAAATTAAAGTTTTTCTTCTCCTCCCCCCCCCCCCCCCCCCCCCATGGTTAGGTTAACCATTTCAAGTGCATATAATCACATCTTTCTCTCTCTCCCTTCTCTTGCTTGCAGACGTTCACTCACACACACACACACACACAACACACACACACACACACACACACACACACACACACACACACATACACACATGCACACGCACATGCACACACACGCACACACACACACAGACACACACACACACGTACACACACACACACACACACAGATACACACCATACACACACACACACACACACACCATACACACACACACACACACACACACACACACACACACACACACACACACACACACACACACACACACACACACACACACACACACACACACACAGAGTCAGTTATGCAAATGAGAGAGTTTTCACAAGTCGTTATAAAAAAGGAGTGTTGGGTGAATACAGCATTCTGATGTTCTGAGTGATGACTAGAAATTTTTACATTGAAGTACAGGTTCAGAAGAGAAAAAGATGGCTGTTTTGATGACATTGTGCAGTGGTCACTGGTTTTCTCGTGGCAAGGTACGGTTGACCTTTGTAGTTTTGAGGAGCCTTTATTCGCAAAAAGGATTCATCATCTTCTTCTTGACTCGGATTTAATTTGATGTCAGAGCAGAAATGGCACCTCATACTAATACCCTGGTTATAGCGTGACTGTTGTCATCAAAGTGGAGGCAGAGATGTTTGAAAACTTCCATAGTATGAAACTGCAGTATCTGAGATTTACTCTTTTTCTCTGCAGAAAAATCTGATTCCTATGCTTCAGTTTTCAATCAAACTGCTGTTGAGAATCAAAGTTAAAAACAAACAAAAAAAAAAAACCAGTTTGTGCCACTGAGAGTCTAAGTTTAAAAAACACAACAATTTGTTTATTGTCAAGAAATCATAAAACACTGTTTGACAGTCAGGAGGTTTTAGAAAAGAATGCGGAACCAATGTCTTCAGTCATTAGATTTTGGCAGCATTAAAAATTTCAAGTATACCAAAATGACTTATATACATGTGCCAGATATTATTCCATTCAGTGTAAAGTTGTATCATTTCTTTGCAGGTTGAGCATTGTATTTCATTATATGTTGACATTGATTTTGAATCTTTTGTTGACAAATTGTTATTATCATTATTTGTATTTTTGTTTCTAGTAATTCTATGGATTTGTCTGAACACTGAATTTGTATGTTATGTCATGCAACAGATCATTATGTGAGACTTAGATTAATCTGATTGAATTATGATTTTTTGCCTTCAAATTTTAATATGAAATTTATGAAGCATTTTGTTTTCTTTCCAGGATGGTGTGCTGCAGTCAAATATTTTTGGCAATTATCTGTCCCTGGTACCAAGCAAATATGTCTCAGACTGTGGCTTTGTTCCCAAGTGAGTTTTTATTCTGTCAATACGTTACATTGGTTTAAAAATGTTTGATGAGTTGAAATCTTGAACGAACCTACTTCAGACAGTATGCTGATAGTTAATCAAAGGTATCCCACTGAAAAACATGTTCTCTAACTGAGTTATATTTAGGTGTTTAAGTGGCAAATCTCCATCTTATCTACACCAAATAAAGATGAACTTTTGTGTCTAGATTCATGTTTGTGTGATCCATATTGGTATTGGATTATGACTGGAGAGAGTTTGATGATATCTGTGGAAATAACCACTTTTTTGTTTGATAACGCACAATTGCAGAAAATAAGTCTGTACTGCAGTCTTAACTTCAAAAAGACCGATTGGAACTTTTTTTTTTTTTTTTTATCAAGCTGTAATGACTCAAGTTTCTTGACACAACACTGGCATGCAGTTCAATCAGATTAAAAGAAAACGCAAAAGGATTAAATGTCATGTCTGCTGCAGACAGCCCATCAAAAAGTCAGTGGCAATACAAGACACATTTTAAAAGTAAGCAAACTCTGGTGTTGGGATGTTCCACAAGGTAGTGCTCTTTCTCTTGCGCTCATCAGCATTGAAAGTCAGCAGTATTCACTATTAACACATATCCTAGGGATCTGGTTTGTTATTGTTTGTGGATGATTTTATACATCAAGTCACTGGAAGAACCTATGCAGATGTTCATAAGTGGCAAGGTTGGCAGTGCACAGTGAGCTGTTTTTACAGTTGCTGACTATTTGCTGACCCTGAAATCAGCCAATGGAACGCCATCATTTTGTCTGTAAAATAGTCTGAATTTCTGTTGGTCATTTTGAACAAAATATAATTTTCCTGTGCCATATCCTGCTTTCAGCATTGTAAGACATCAGGCCAGACAGCTATGAACGTTCTTCTTCAGCTTATTGCTCACATGGACTGAGGTATTGATTAGAAAACTACTCTACCTCTACAGAGCCTTGGTTCATTCCAAAAAGAAGTATGGGTGCATTGCTTGCTGTTCTACAAACCCTTTCAGTGAAGAACAGCAGATATTATGCACCATGAGGGGATCTGAGCGTCCTAGGGTGCTCTGCACCACCCCTGCACAGTCTGTTCATGGAGCTGGAGAACCCTCTCACTCCACATGCAGCAGTTACAGTGTGTTTAAAACCAAAGGTCCTTGGGACCCTCAGGTGAAAAATCTGAGAGAGTCCTTTGGTGAAATCTGCGAGTCCTTTGGTGAAATCTGAGAGTCCTTGGTAAAATCTAAGAGTCCTTTGGTGAAATCTGAGAGTCCTTTGGTGAAATCTGTGAGTCCCTACTGATAAAACACAGAATGAAGAAACCATTTGTTGGATAGGATAAGGATAATGTGCTTAGAGCCCAGCCGACCGCAAAGGACCACATCAGGGCTGAACCATTTGTTGTACAATAATACTACATCTACACACTCATCCATCGTGCTACACAACACCATGGAGCAGAGCACACACAAAAGACGGGTATCATCATAAACATTCACTGAGCTGCTTTCAAGTAAAAAGCATAGAACTATTAGAAGCAAAAAAAAAAGGGTAAAATCCTATTTATGAGATCATTAAGATTGGTCACCTAGAGCTTCTGAAATTCTTTGAACTCTTTTTCCTTTCTGAAAAATGAAGATTATAACATTGTTCTGGTCAGGGCTCCTGGTAACAGTAGTATTCAAGATGGTGGAATTGCTGACTACATTGCCAAGAATCCATGATGAAAAAGACATAATTATAAGAAAAATTTTTTTTAATTTCTTTATCACGATCATATAATCCATCGAGCAGTAGGTAGGTTTATACATGTATACATATCCCATACATGTTTTCAGTATTTCTGCTATATATATATTTCAACTAAACACATTTTCCAATAACACAACGGTGTGCCACAAGTTTACACATATATGAATACACACTATAACATGCATACACACTACTATACTAGAGGGTTATAGGAATTTGGGAAATGATCTCTGCAGAGACACTTATTTTCAATAAAAAAAAAATGTTTATCACCAGAAATAAAGTTAGAAAAAGAGACGTACTATGACTCGAAGTAAATATTCTGAAGTAAATAGTTTCGTGATCGTATCTTCTCTGTCATGAAAAAGATATCTGAATCTGTCATTCCTTGCAGAGATTTGAAATTGGAAGTACAAGTTTACATGAAAAAAAATGCTAGCAAGAGGACCAGGACAACAATCAAACATTTTTTTTCCTCAAACTGCCCTGATCTTGAACAGTTCCTCTCATCAGTTCATGAAAATTGCAGCGAAATGACAGTGTTTTGCAGGTCACACATAGGTCAAATATTCTACAGACAGTTAAACATCACAAAATGATGAAGATTCACCATAGTTCATGCTGTGTTACGACCATATGACCGCTAGGATTTACGTGAAGTGAGACACAAACACTGCACAGCAGACTGTTCTTTTGAAAAAAAAAAACAACTTATCAGGGATGCTCGCATATGTAATTTTTAATCCAAATTTTTAGTTTCACAACAGAAATGTGGTTAATCTGATATGATCATGCATAAGACGTCTGATATGATCATGCATAAAAGAGAGTGAAAGTTTTTAGGTTAGGTTTTGACAGATTAAAAATGTAAGCTGGATTTGTATTTTACATGTGCAGTTGCGTTTACCCATTTTAACCAGATTTATGTAGCCCTGATAAGACCTGAGTACTCTGTAGGGCTTTTGACAGCATGAAGAACTCAATTAATTTTTAATTTCAGTAATCCCAGAACATTTAGAAGACAAAAACTAAATTTTGTTTTCAGGTAAAAACAGTCTCATGATTATTTTAAAAACGAAACACAAATAAGACATTTCTCTTTCAGATTTAATGTGTGTGGGGGCTTGTGTGGGCAGGTGCGCATGCACGTGTGGGTGCAGGCGCGGGTGCATATGCGGGTGCGGGTGTGTGTGGGTGTGCATTTGTGTGTATGTGTGTGTTCTGTTAATCAAAACAATAACGTTACATCATTTTGAAAAGGAAGAGAGTCCGAAGACAGTACTCTTCAAAGAGCTGCTATTTTATCATTGTTATTATTGCTCTGTCAAAATAAACAAAAAAGTAAAAAGCAAATGTTTTTGTTTGTTTCGAACTACATTGCTTAAAGTCAGGGAACCCAATAAATGATTTTCAATACATTATTATCTGACATGTGTTTTGATTGCTAAGATGTAAGTAACCTAGATGCCTGCTTCTCTTCTCCAGATTTCTTGTGGAGGCTGCTGAAATCATTCACAGGCATTGTGAGGTGGAGGGAATCTTCCGGAAATCTGGTTCCATAAACAGGCAGGCAGAAAGAATTGAAGGTAGTGTTTCATTGTCGTCGACATCACAAAAATATGTATGAAAATGTGCATGTAGTGATGCGGTTTTTCAATCCCATTAGAGGCATCTGAAGTATTATATACAGCTGGTCTTGCTTCTTATATTTTAATTGTTTCTAAGATCTGCTTGCTGTATTCTGGTAAGTTTCCATATCATTTATCTTTTGCACGTTGTGGGATATCTAAATTACTTGCAAAACTTTGTGTGTAGGGATGAGGTGAGGCAGAAACAAATTAAAAATAGTTGATCCCAACCCCTCCATAACATTATTAAACTAAAAGGTTGTAGGGTTCCTTCTTTGGTCAGCAAACCATGTCATATACAGAACTTTACAATTTTTTTTTAGAGCAAACGGAACAAAACCTAGGTCTTCTTAGCCTCAGTTTGTAGCAAAACAGATATCCCATGCTGCAGACATATGTCGCCCATTGACTGAGATCTGCAAAGGGAACTGTTGAGTTTTGGAAAGTGAATGAGTTGTGAAAAATCTTCTGCCGGGTCATCTTGCCAAAATCATAGATCACATTTTACTGCGCCCAACATTCTACCCCAGACCAAAAGAGTAGTAACTGGAGAATAGCCGTATACATTTGGTGAATAGATCTAAAAAGAATAGGGTATTATAACTGACTGAGAGCTTACTTATACTGTTGTAGAGAACAGTAAATCCATAGGTCACAACACTGATCAATGTGTTAATTGCTACAAAGTGCAATTCACATGTTACATTTTTGAATAGCCATACACGTTTGTTGCCCTAACAGTATCACACACTGATCAATGTGTTATTGCTACAAATTGCAATTCACATCTTACATTTTCAAATAGCCATACACATTTGTTGCCCTAACAGTATTACTGTTAGATGCTACAATGACACATCAAAAAGCATGCATCACATGTGAAAGAAATGAAGAACTAGTGAATTAAGAACAAAAACTGATCTATTGTAAATAGGTGGTAAAAGTTTTTGTTTTTTTATAAACAGAAACAGTAGCAGCATGACTTATAAATCCTTAGTGGCTATGCATTCCTGTTCATCGTATGTTGCATATGTGTTTGTGACAACAGCAACAGATCGAGGAAGGTCAGCCTCTTCAATCGGAGAAACGTTCATGACGTGACGGGCGTGGTGAAACAGTTCTTCAGGGAGCTGCCGGAACCCCTGTTCACCAGTGTCTTCCATGACACCTTTGTGTGCGCTGCTATCACCTGGACCCAGCCAAAACAGGTCAGCTCTCGCCAGCCCTATAGATCCAGAATGTACATATCAATGCACATTTGCCTATTGTCTGAACAGCTTATCTCTTTCAATTCTGATTTCCTCAAATCAGCAGAGCTGCCAACAATCCCACTTTTGGCAGAATTTATTATGCTCAAATACTCATCATTCGGCATGACGTTAAAAAAAAAAAAAAAAATGGCACGTGAGAAAAAAAGTTAATTATTTGCAGAGTTTGCACATCTACCATTCGTATAGCCAAAGAGCGTTTGGAAACTTACTCTTGGTTCAGCTTCTTCCGCTGCCATCATGTCGAAATCACCTGCTGGACTGACTGTCGCTGAGGCAGAATAGAAGAAAAAAGGAAATAGAATAGAAGTGCAGATTCAGGTTGCGTTCTGCTGTCATGATGGGAGTGCTGCTGATCCTGTCAGCAGTTTGGCCTGTAAAAGTGTTCAGCCTTGTCAGGAAGAACCTTACACATTTTCCCCCTCCTTGGGTCAGGACACTACAGAGGCACTGATGATTCTGAAGTGCAAAAATCAGCCAAACCATAAGATGAACCTTGGTGACAGTGTGCTTCAGAATATAAAAGAGCAACAGTGTATTGGTTGAGACAGTGATTCCATGAAAGCCCTAAACAAAATGATTGAAAATAAAGTGTCTGGAATGTCATTGCTTTGTTTTGGGTGTGATAGTATACATATTCCCCTCAACTGTCAGAAATTTATCTCAATTTTCAAAAATATTCCTCAAGTCTCTTCAGAGTTGGTAGCTCTGTATCAGCAGCAGTTGTTCACTCAGGTTTCATACTAACGTCTGTGGGCTGTATACAGATCCAAACTTCTATGTGGACCATGAAGCAAGGTCTGAAGTCACCAGTTTTTGTTTATGGACATGCCTGAAGCCTCAGTTACAGCATTTTTTGACACATGTATGTAACAAGTAAGTATGTATGGCATGTATAGTAGTTGATTAGAAGAACTGATATGTTTGTTTTGTATTGCCATGTATGGTAGGCAATACAGTGGATGAAATATGTGTTTAGTGTTCTGTCATTAGTCTTAAAAAATTCAAATGCCAGGTTTGGATCCCAGGTGCAAACATCTCCAGCACATATTAGATTCTTCTCTGCCAATTATCCTCTGAACTAGAAAGGCAGCTGACCAACCACTAAACCACCCATCTGACCTGTTTGCCAGTCAGTTGTAGCCAGAAAATTGCTCATTATTCTGTTTGGTACCAAACAACAATCATTGAAATCAATCGATGTAAGTATAGACAAGAAGGACTCTTGGGAGACGGTAGGTCTCCACCAAGGTGGAATGGATCCTGTATAGTAACAAAGCAATTAAAGCAGCAAGGTATAGTTCACGTACACATCACACAGTCATGGTGCATGTGCGCGGAGAAGCTGTGTGGTGTTCAGATGATGGAGGTGTCATGGTTGTGTCTGTGTGAGGTGGAAGCAATGCTGTTGCTGTGGTCTGATGTCAGTTCAGTGATGGAGGTGTTGTGGTTGTGTCTGTCAGGTGAAAGCAATGGTGTTGCTGTGTCTGATGTTAGTTCAGATGATGGAGTTGTCATGGTTGTATCTGTGTCAGGTGGAAGCCATGCTATTGATGTGTATGGTGTTCAGATGATGGAGGTGTCATGGTGTGTCTGTGTCAGGTGGAAGCAATGCTGTTGCTGTGTCTGATGTTAGTTCAGATGATGGAGTTGTCGTTCAGGGGATGGAGGTGTCGTGGTTGTTGTCTTTGTCAGGTGGAAGCAGTGGTGTTGCTGTGTCTGATGTTCAGATGATGGAGGTGTCATGGTTGTGTCTGTCTCAGGTGGAAGCAATGCTGTTGCTGTCAGATGTTTGTTCAGATGATGGAGGTGTTGTGGTTGTGTCTGTATCAGGTGGAAGCAATGCTGTTGCTGTCTGATGTTCAGATGATGGAGGTGTTGTGGTTGTGTCTGTGTCAGATGGAAGCAGTGCTGTTGCTGTCTGATGTTCAGATGATGGAGGTGTTGTGGTTGCGTCTGTGTCAGGTGGAAGCAATGCTGTTGCTGTCTGATGTTTGTTCAGATGATGGAGGTGTCGTGATGGTGTCTGTGTCAGGTGGAAGCAATGCTGTTGCTGTCTGATGTTCAGATGATGGAGGTGTTGTGGTTGTGTCTTTATTGTCAGGTGGAAGCAGTGCTGTTGCTGTCTGATGTCAGTTCAGGTGATGGAGGTGTCATGGTTGTGTCTGTGTCAGGTGGAAGCAATGCTGTTGCTGTGGTCTGATGTTCAGATGATGGAGGTGTCATTGGTTGTGTCTGTGTCAGGTGGAAGCAATGGTGTTGCTGTGTCTGATGTCAGTTCAGATGATGGAGGTGTCATGGTTGTGTCTGTGTCAGGTGGAAGCAATGCTGTTGCTGTGTCTGATGTCAGTTCAGATGATGGAGGTGTCATGGTTGTGTCTGTGTCAGGTGGAAGCAATGGTGCTGCTGTGTCTGATGTTAGTTCAGATGATGGATTTGTCATGGATGTATCTTGTCAGGTGGAAGCCATGCTATTACTGTGTCTGATGTTACCTGTGGAGCACCTGAGCACGCTGCGATTCACCATGAAACTCCTGTCAAGCCTGGCTGCCCACTGCTCACACAACAGAATGGACGTGGGCAATCTGGCCGTGGTGCTGGCCCCCAATATCATGCATGTCAACAGGTGAGTCAGGAACATGACTTCAGCAAGTATGGAGATTTTCTGACTTCAGCACTAATGATGTTTCATTGACTTGGATATCAAGTTGTTCTGGCCTTAATTAGAGTGTGGCTTTACTAACTTCGACAAATATAGACTTTTCTTTTAACTTATTTCAATAGACTTGTAGTTTCATTGATTAATGACACATATTACATTTTTGAAATTTTAATTCAGTTGTCTTTCTGTTTCTCAGAAGGCACATTTTCTTACTTCAACGGTATAGGGTTTATAGTGATTTTTAGTTTTTATGTGTATGTGTGTTTTCAGTTATTCTGAGCTGTGCATGATTGAGGGATTTTATTTGTTTCATTCATTCATGTGGCAATAACTTGCAAGCACTTTGTTGCATTTGCTGAATCAGTGAATGTTTTGTATCTCTCAGTATCATCTCACAGACCTTGGATGAAGAATACTAAAGCTGAATCAAACAATGTAAAAACTGACTTATTGTTTCATGCACATATTGAGCCATGGATATATTTTTATGTCTGTTTTTCTCTCTGTCGGTCTTTGTTTCCTTTTTTGCTGATTTTAGCAGAATACTATGTTCCTGACCATTCCTTACTTAAACAGTGGACTACATGATACATCATTCAAATGCTATATGCCTAGCATGTACTTGTGCATACACATACACATATGATAATCGACATATTCATACTATGTTTCCCCACCGCAGTCAGAAATGAAATCCACAGAGGAGTGTGTACTTGCGCATACACGTATGATAATTGACATATTTGTACTATGTTACACTGCCGCAGTCAGAAAACGAAAGCCACAGAAGAGTGTGTGTACTTGCGCATACACATACACTATGGTAATCGACGTATTCATACTATGTTGCACAGCCGCAGTCAGAAGATGAACGCCACAGAGGAGAAGTTGCTGCAGATACAGACAGCCATTGTGGAACTGCTGATCCGCCATGCCCAGCACATTGGGTGGTGTCTGACAGCCTGCACCAGCGCACAGCCCTCATGACCGAGTGTTTTGGAACAGAGGATGAACTGGACGCCAGCGACGACAACACCCTGGAGGACTCCAAGGACACCAAGGAAGTGCGCAAGAAAGTCCGCAAACGTAGCAACTCTTTGCAAGGTTTGTGTCTTTTAATTGTTTGGGGAAAGAGGAGGAAAATGATCGTTTTTTTGTGTGTGTGTGTAGTGTGTGTACGTGTTAATGGGAGATGCTTTGGGTGGGGTAATGTTTCTGTGAACAGACATGCATGTACACACACATAAACACATTGACAAACACAGAAACAACCCCATATACACTAGCTCTCACACTCAGAAGATTTTTTTTTTTCGCACAGTGTTTGCATGCTTGTTAAAGGTTTTCTGACAGATGGATTATGCATCAGTTTATATTGAAGTGGGAAAAAGTTTTTGAGATTGAACAAGTGTGGAAAAGTTAGTCATTTACATCTTTTAAATATATTTTTGCCCTGCATCACAAAAGATTTGAAATGTGTTACAACTCTATGTTTAATCATCACATATTTATATGGCATGAATTTATTTGGTTTTTTTCAACCTTTTCCCATTCCAATCCTTGAGGAGCACAAGTGTCTGTTCTGTCCAGGCATTGTCAGCTCAATGGACGTGGCTTTGCCAAGCTGCGTCGCAGCACAGATGGCAAGAACACCCTCAACAACATGCAGCAGTTACAGTCTGGACAGCGAGGTCCATCAACATCGGAGTTGGGGTCGCTGTCTGTCAGCCAGCCGCAGGTGGAGCTCAGCCTGCCTCCGCAGGATCAGCCCATGGCCACGCCCGTCGTGATGCGGAAGCGCAGAATGTCAGGCGAAAATGTGCCGTTTTCGGCGACGAAAAGGTTGGTCAGTTCGATGTGTCCTTCAGGTAGGGCATGTCTTTATATATATGAGTAGTTCAAGGTCTTTTTGAATGTTTATGTGCATGAAGTGGTGAAGAGATCTGTTAATTTCATGTTGGTTTATTATAGAACACTTGCTGTATCAATGTTCTATGTTGCCTGACGTATTCTTTTTTTTTTCCCCTCAGAGCTGGTCTCTGCTCATTCATAATTACCATGGAATGTTTAATCACTGTTATAATGTGTTTGCCTCTTGCACTGTGTCAGTCATTGATGTTGTCCAGTTGTATCTACCTTCTTTTTAAACTGTTCTGATAGGAAAGCAATACTGGAGCAGCTGCCTCAAAAGTCGACTCTGGGAGCCACACCCTTCACCCCAGCCTCCTCAAAGAAACACCATCATCACCACAGTGAGTTGACTTTGATTTTCTGGGTCCAGCAGCCCAGTTATGTTTTCTTTGAAGGTAAAGTTTTATACATTTGACTAATAACCAATGCACCGAATTTTCAGTTGACATGAATGGACCTGTCAGTCCCAACAGCAGTATTTGGCTGACCCCAGAGTTAGTCCCCCTTCCCTTCAATTTTAAATGAATAGACTCGAATGTTTGATAATGCGGAAGTGTTTGTACACTTGTTGGTAGATGTACTTTGTATGGTTTCCTCTGAGATTTGAACAGAACATGAAAAGCATGAGATGTTTTTGTTAATTTCTTGGTAGGGGGGTAGGGTGGGGATTTATGAGTGCTATTTTTTTCTGCTTTGACAGCCTCCTCCTGATGAAGTGTTTTGAAGATAGTGACTAATTCATATTTCGTTGTATATCTGCACAGTCTGTATGTTTTAATGAGTGTAGAAATATGCATTGAACAGATAACTGACAGTTTTGGGGTCAGTTCAGTTTATAGTATTAACCGTATCAACACAGACTCTTGTTCTACTCTATGTGCCTAGTGTACACTGCAGTCACAGCACTGAAATTCCCTCAGGACACCAGATTTTGACCATTTTTGATTAATTTTTCTTAAAAGCCTAAATCCGACAGTGACTTTATTTTTGTACAGTGAAATAGAGCTATCTTTCATCTTCATGATGATAAATGTTTTAAAAGTCAAAATGATTATTTTGTTGTTGTTTGATTGAGTTGAAAATGACATACTTTGAACAAGGAGCACTGATTCAGTGCTTGAAGATGCCAATGGGTTGGTTGCTTTCTCTTCAAATTAACCCAATGAAATCGACTGTTAGTAGCTTGCTAACTGGTATGATATGACATAAGAAGGACTGTATCTGTACACTGACACCACAGGTTAAGAATTCTCATGGAAATTCGGTCATATTCATTTTTGGAAGATCGTTGCTATCATTCTTGCAACGTGTCCTGAGTGACAGATCGCTTGCCGCGAGTATTTTTGCCCCACGTTGCCAAGCAGTAAGTCGGGTGCCATGATCATTCTTGCAGCGTGTTGTGAAAAAGTTAAAGTGGAACAAAATGCATTGAACAGGTTAAGGACAGTCCATTACTTCCTCTTGTTCCTAGATTCTTATAATATGAGTATTCCCTTCATTCCTGGATTTAGAGAAAAGAAAAAAGAAGTGTAAAGTGAAAACTGCCATGTGTGCAGTAGCAAACCAGCCAGAACAGAGCGGCAACAACTTTCCCACTCTGTAGGGGCCATTTGGCATCCATTCCATTCATTCATAAACACTGCCACCCGAGCGACCCGTTTATGGCGTGTACCGATGATGCGACTCGCACGAAGTTCAAAGCGCTTACTGCGAGAACTGATTTTCCAGGCTGCAGGAAGGAAAGGAGGGATTTTGTGCTGCCTGGTTTTCCGGGCTGCAGGAAGGAAGGGTTGGATTTCTGCAGACTGGAAAACTGGGTTGCAGGGATGAAAGAGTTAATGATATCAAAGTGAAACAATATGCATTGAATAAATAACTGATAATATCAAGGTTAAGTCAAAGTCAAGCATAGTATTAATGAAGGTAGAACAATCTAGATCTAGACTGTCTCCGTCTCACATGAGTTTTCAAGACATGATTTGGTATTATCAGCAGCAAGGTTCTAAGAAGTAGCATATTGGAAAGTTTTGATTTTTCACATCTGCCATATGTGTGAGAAGTTGGTATATGGTTGCAATATTATTATGTGTGAGAAGTTGGTATATGGTTGCAATATGATTACAAAGTCTTCTGTGGAGCCTCAACGGTCTTCAAGTAGTAGGTAGGTAATATGTGTGATATATGTTTATGAATCATGATAAGTTATGACACCTTGTAGATTCTTAATTTCATGCTTTTACTATCTAGTCTTTTGAAATGTTGAATGAAACCCATTTACGTTTTGTTTACAGTTGGGTCATTTGGATTTTCCAACCCAGAGAACAACCAACAGTTTGCAAAGATGTAATAACGTTGAATGTTCTTTTCAGCTTTATGTTTTTGTTCAGTGTTTGTAATTGTTAATGCTTATTGTTATTGTTAATGCTTACCTGTATTTGCTTTGTTTTGGCTTGATGACACTTGTTTCTCTATGATATATGCACTGGCTGTGAAAATTGGTTGTTTTATATACAAATGTTTTGTGCTCATGTTATGTTCATACCTTTTCCTTGATTAAATGGCTTGAGCATTTGCATGCAGAACCGACAGTCCTCAGTTCAGACCACATGTGAGTTCCAATTTTTATGGCTTGACAACACTGCCTGTCCACTAGTAGAGAATGGGCTAGACAATGGCTAAAGCCCTGTTTGTCCACCAGTAGAGAATAAGTAAAACCCTGTCTGCCCACCTATAGACAATGGCTAAAGCCCTGTTTGTCCACCAGTAGAGAATGGGTAAAACCCTGTCTGCCCACCTATAGACAAAGGCTAAAGCCCTGTTTGTCCACCAGTAGAGAATGGGTAAACCCTGTCTGCCCACCTATAGACAATGGCTAAAGCCCTGTTTGTCTACCAGTAGAAAATAGGTAAAACCTGTCTGTCCACGTATAGATAATGGCTAAAGCCCTGTTTGTCCACCAGTAGACAGTGGCTAAAGCCCTGTCTGTCCACCAGTAGACAGTGGGTAAAACCCTGTCTGATCACCTGTACACAATGGCTAAAACCCTGTCTTTTCACCAGTTGAGATTGGGTTCGTGGTTCAGGTCAGGGAAGTTTCATGTGGCGGAAGGAGAGGGATGAATGTTGCATTTCATAATGGACTTCAAATAGTTCCCTGGCCCTGTGATCATTATGGTATGGGATTTTTGCCTTTGACCTGTTTATAATAAGAGACTTGATCAGATCTGAAACTGGCGAAAACTAATAAATTTTCAGGAGCATTGTTTGAAAAAAAAAACTCAATTTTTTTTTCCCATAAGGAAACTTTTTTCAACATTTTTTCTTTCTTTTTTTCTTTTTTTTTTTTTGATGTGTGTGTGTGTGTTTTTCTTTTGTTTTCTTTCTTCCAGTGTTTTTTTTCCAATAGTTTGTTTTGTTTGCATTCACTTTTTGCTGACTACTTTTTTTTTTTCCATCTTTGGAACATATTACAGTGCATGGTGCTTGTTGTGTTGTGGGCAGGCATGAGGGTTGCAGGCACAGCTACCCCTGTTACTTTGCATGACAAGTCTCGGCAGGCCCCTGAAGCCACACCCAAACAGGACAACATCAACAAAAGTATCCGCAAAAAGATCAACTTGTTCAGCCCTGGCGGTAGCCGAAAGAGTAAAAGGTAGTGTCTAAATTTAAAGACAATGAAAATATTGAAACTATCTGGTATTAGAAAAAGGAGAAATGAAATGAATTTGAAGCATTACTCCGCTTGGTCTCCGTGCAAGGTAAACTGAAGGTATTTTGTTTTCTGGTCGAGGAGATTTTATGTGAAATTAAGGATGTCCTAGTTACAGCCTGCTGTCTCTTGCAGTGTTTTGGATGTTCATTCCTTTGCATGAATTGAAAATTTCCTGTTCACAGGATCTGTGTTGCCTCATTAGAATGACTAACACCCAGACTACCTGTCAAGTACTTGTGAGGGGTAACGGGTAGGAGGGGGGAGGAGGGGTTGGTGGGTGCCAAATTATCCAGACATGAATATGACTAGACAAGACCTTGTCGTTAGCGCTGTTTTCTTTCTTTCGCATTCCTGTTATATTGGGTTAGATGTGTAGTGTTTGATCTTCTCCTGTGCTTGTGACTCTGCAGCACATCTGCCCGCTGGCCTCAGCTGACACATTCTGATTTCAGGGAAGCTCATGGTTGTCTGGTTACCCCGTTAATAGGGGGCTAATGTATATACCAGACGGTGTGGGGTTGGACTCCAAGTTGTCTTTCTCTTAGGCTATGTTGGTTCGCAGCACCTTCTTCCATATTATCCGCTGCATCCCCCAAGCGCAAAGCTTGAGGGATCTCCAGTCCACCAGCCAGGGGAAGCGCCTCTACGCTGTATAGCCCCAGTGCGCGGAGATCTTGGTACAGTTCCCTGATGGTCCCTGAATATTTCACCATCATTCCATTTGTAATAGTATGACATGTTCAAAGCCAGTAATTAAAAAAAAAAAAAAAAAAAAATGCACATTAAAAACATTTTTACATTGTAACTGGAGGCTATGCCACAATCCCAAAATGATAACTGAATGATAATAGAACTGTCGGAAGAAAACTATCTAAGGTCCAGGTCCTGACATGTTCCAAAACAGAAAGCAGAGAAGGCCTCTGACTCTGCTTGGCATGTGTCCCTTTTCGAACCAAGAGAGAAAGCTGGAAACAAAGAACACCGATATCAGGTAGGATGCTAAAGGAGGGAACACACAGCATCTAAAAAAACAGTTTTAGAGTGTGAAGAAAGCAAACTTGCGACAGTTGCTTCCATACATGATGAACTTGTCTTCCAAATTAGTAGATTCGCTGGCCAGGTTTTTTATGTATTATTGATTAAGTTACGACCTTGTTGCACTTAGTGAGAAATTATTGATAGATTTTGATGTAAGGGTTTCTTTCTTTTCAGTCAGTTTTAAACAAAAAGTCTTCTGTGACTGGGATTTGTGACGGAGATATGTGGCGGTGCTTTTGAAACTTTATGTGATGATAGTCTAGTGTGCCTGTGTGTGTGTTTTCTTCTCAAGTGTGCATTTGGCGTTACGGTGAATAGTTTTTGATGAGAAGTTGCAAGATGAATATTTCGCGAGGCACACCGGACATTAACACGGGATTTTAATACTGCCTGTGTTATTATTTGGACTAGCATGAGTTCATCTATTTCAAAATATTTCACAAACAAAGTGAATAGTTACAAGCGTAAGCCGTCCTCTACGTCCTCAGACAGCTGTGCTAGTCCAACAGAATCCTACCCTCCTGATAGCAAGAAGCAGGAAACGAAAAAAACAGAAAACAGAGCTGAGCCCAGACTGCAGTTTAGACATGGAGGAACTGAAAACAAACTTAGAATGTATAAAGGAAAAATTAACGTTCATGTATACTATGAAGATGACATCCAAGCTCTCAGAGAAGAGATATCAAAAATCTCGGACACTATGACCCGTAGGGTGGACATTTTGGAGGGGACGCTATTTGAACTTCAGCAAGATAAGGACAGGCTGGCTGGCGGAGGATGTGAAACAGCTGAAGAGGGACAATACTTCGCTGCGCTCCCAACTGGAAACGGCCAGGAGGAGAATCGAGACCTGACGGTAGCCCAGAACGACATGGAGCAGCACGGTCGTTTGTGGAACGTGAGGGGTGCACGGGATCAAGGAGGGACAGCGGCCTGGAACGGAGACGGTGGCAGACTGCATTCAAAAATGTGTGGACGTTTTTACCAAGAAAATGGGGTGTGTCTGTGCGTTCTGAGGACATTGAGATCGCTCATCGTGCAGGGAGACCGAGGGGAACGACGGTGGACGGGGGGACCACAGCAAACCAAGACCCATTCTTCTTCGTTTTTTCTCCAGGCAAAAAAAGTCTGAAGTTATACACAGTAGAAAGAAACTTAAACAAACTGGCATATCAGTCAACGAGGACTTGACCATGGCGAACTATAAACTTTTAAAGCAAGCAGCCAACCATTCTGCAATAATGTCAGCCTGGTCAACCAACGGAAAACTTATCGCGAAGCTGAAGAATGGTGTCACCACGCGACTGACAGTAGGTGACCTTATCAACAGATACAATCAAAAACGAAATCTTTAAAAAATCCATACAACCTTACATACAGATGGACAAATAGACCTCTCTCTCTCTCTCTCTCCTCTCTCTCTCTCTCTCTCTCTCTCTCTCTCTCTCTGCAGTTGTCTACAAATACACACGCGCGCGCGCAGATACGCACGCATTGTCAGCATAGAGCATGTTTGTAGGTATTTTGATGTACCTGTGGGCGCCGTAGTTTGTGTCAGTACATTTCGTTATAGATGATGCATTGTGGGGTAGGGGGGGGGGGGGGGGGGGGGGGGGGGGGGGGGGGGGTTGAAATCAACCACTGTATATCTTTAAAGGTGACTCATAGAAGAATTTCCTTCCCAACCCTCCAGTCTTAATTTTATGTCTTTACACTTTAAGTTGGCTGGGGACACTAGAATGATTCCGTTTTGATTCCTCTAATCTGTGGTTGGTTTAAATCGGTAAACTTTTCTGTTTATTCATGTATTTTCCATCGGTGACTTATGTGCACTGGTGTTTGCCAGCAGATAGGTATGTGTCTATATTTTTGACATGATTCTGACTAGTGCCAGTCTTCTACCACAGTTTAAGAACACAACGAGCTCGGACACACACGTGCGCGCGCGCGCGATCGCACGCAGGCAGGCACACACACACATGCAGGCACGCAGGCACACACATGCACACTGACTTGATCAGATTTTTTGGTGGTGTATTTATTTTTTTTTTTTTTCTAAAGGTTTTCAAGAAGTGTCCAGAACAAAGGTTGTTATTGTTGTTGTTGTTGTTTGTTTTTTTCTTCTAATCTTTATGTTTCTGATTTTAAGGTAATCTGTTGCATTCCATGTTGGAAACTTTGTCATCGGTTTGTGTCTTTTTCCAGTTGTAAATATGTTAGACTATGTCATGCAAAATAGTCTAAGATTACCTTTGATTACATCAGTCAGATATGTAAATTATGAACCTATTTACTTTTTTCCAGTTGCTCTTTGTCTTGTCTGTCTGTCTGTCTGTCTGTCTGTCTGTCTCTCTCTCTCTCTCTCTCTCTCTCTCTCTCTCTCTCTCTCTCTCTCTCTCTCTCTCTCTCTCTCTCTCATCTCTCTCTCATGGAAATGGTTGTCCTGTTTAAATATTAGTTGAGAATAGTCCTTCTCGCTTTGAGCGAGGGCAGCATTTTTCTTTCTTTTTCTTTTTTTTTTTTTTTTTTTTTTTTTTTTTTTTTTTTTTTTTTTTTGATGCTCTAGATGGTTATGTGATTTCTCTTAGATGTGTATGTGTATGATGAATACATTTGGGAACGGCAATGTGAGACTAGGACTATGATAGAGTCGGAGCGCGCGCGCGCGCGCGCGCGCGCGCGCATCGCTCGCGCTCGCTCGCTCGCTCGCTCGCGCTCGCACTCGCACAGCACTCACAGATGTAAATGAAATTTTGTCAAATAGATGCATAGGGTTTTGCATGTGACAGGGAAGAGTTTGGGTTTTGTCTGTTTGTTTGTTTGTTTGTTTTGTTTTGTTTTAGTTTGTTTTTTTCCTCGTCCTCTGTCTGTCTGTGTGTGTGTCTGTCTGTCTGTCTCTCTCTCTCTCTCTCTCTCTCTCTCTCTCCTCTCTCTCTCTCTCCCTCTCTTCAGTCCTTTTTGTAGTTGGAAATCATACTACAGTTTGGGGGGGGGGGGGGGGGGGGGGGGACACGATAGGGGGTGATGATGTGCTGATGCGCGAACGGATACACGCACACGCGCGCGTGCTCGCTCGTCCCCCCCCCCCCCCCCCGCACCCACACACGCGCACACTCTCTCTCTCTCTCTCTCTCTCTCTCTCTCTCTCACACACACACGCGCGCGTGCGCGCGCGCGCGCGCATGCACACACACGCACACACTGATTTGATCAGATTTTGTGGTGGTTTTCTGAACGGTTTTCAAGAAGTGTCCAGAACAATGGTTCTGTTGTTGTTGTTGTTTTCTCCTTTAAGGAGGCTTCTGATTTTAAGGTAATCTGTTGCATATCCATATTGGAAACTTTGTCATTGGTTTGTATCTTTTTTCAGCTATAAATATGTTATTTACGTGCGCGTGCGCACACACACATACACACGCAGATGTAAAATGAATTTGATCAAATGAATCAATTAGGTTTTACATGTGACAGGGAAGAGGAGTCCTTTTTTTTTTTTTTTTTTTTTTTTTTTTTTTTTTTTTTTTTTTTTTTTTACCCCTGCACTCTCTCCCTTTCTCTCTCTCTCTCTCTCTCTCTCTCTCTCTCTCTCCTCTCTCCCTCCGGGGCTCTCTCTCTCCTCTCCTCTCAAATCTCTCTTTCTGGCTTTTTTTTTTTTTTTTTTTTTGTACTTTTTTTTTTCGCTCTGAGCAAATTTTTTTTTTTTTCTCTTCCCTTTCATCCCTTTTCTCTCTATCTCTTTTCTTTTTTTTTCATTTGTTTTTTTTTACATCCTGTCCGACAAGTTTTTCCCTTTCCTTTTTCCCCCCCCATTTTTTTTCCTCTTTTTTTTTTTCCCTCTCTCTTTTTCTTTTTTTTTTTTTTTATTTTTCTTTTTTTTTTTTGTTTTTTTTTTTTTTTTTGTTTTTTTTTTTTTTAACACTTTGTGTTTCCATCCTAAGTTTCTGAGCAATTTTTTTTTTTTCCCAATTTTCTCCTCATCCTTTTCCACTTCTCTCTCCTATCTATCGGTCTCTTTCTGTATTCCCACCACATCCCCCCCACCCCTGTGCCCCCCCCTTTTCCCCCCCCCCCCCACCCTACATTTGATTACGCTGCTTCTGTAAAACAGTTTATTTCCTTTTTTTTTTGGTGTGACTTTTTGACAGGTCAAGGTCAAGCATTTTTTTTTTTTTTTTTTTTTTTTTTTTTATGCCCCCTTTTTTACCCGTGAAAACTTTTCCCCCCCTAAACCCCCCCCCCCCCCCCCCCCCCCCCCCCCCCCCCACTATTGGAGTGGGCTGTTTTTTTTTTTTGTAATGTTTTCTTGTTTTTTTGGATTTCATACCACAGGTTTTGTTTTTTTTTTTGGGGTGTTATGCGTGAAACTTTTTTCGTGGACTAGTACCCTCCCCCCCCCCCCCCCCCCCCCCCCCCCCCCACCCCATTAATGGGAGGTGTTGTTTTTTATATAATTTGAATCCATATATATATTTTCCCCCAGCTTCATGGTGTGTATTGATTATTAGCATGTTTTCTTCAAATGTATTTTTTGTAGTGATTTTTGTGATGATTTTGTCTAGTCCATGTCGAAATTGCTGTTTTGTGTATTTCTTTTGTTTACAAGTATGGGATGCAGATTGCTTTACATAAAATGGTCCACGATTGCTCTCATGAAAACTCCTCGCCTCTTCTAGACCTCTCTCCTCTCCCTAACTCCGTCGCTACTGATCTCCTCTCTCTCTCTCGGACCATACCTCTCAAGACCAACTCTCAGTGTATGTGTGGTGTGTGTGTCCGTGTGCTCTCAGAAACCTACTCGTGCGTGTGTGTGTCTCTCTCTCTCTCTCTCTTGTACTGGTGTGTGTTCGTGTTGTACTGTGCTCCATGTGTTACAATTTACAACGGAGAATTTTTTTTTTCTATACTTAGGTTTGTGTATATCTATGGAACATACGGATGCAAGTTTTTTTTTTTTTTTTTGTTGGATGTGTTGTTTTGTTTTTTTTTTTTTGTCAACTGTGCTTTTTCTTTAAACTGTGTGGTGCCCTGATGCGTGCGCATGTGCTGGTCGAGGGTGGTGTTGAAGATGGTGACACACAAAGTGAGGGGGACGTGTCATAGGGCGGGTTTTGCGTGGTTCAGTGTGTTGTGTGTGGTGCAAAGGTGTGGTGTGTTTGTAAATGTGTCCTTGTAGGTGTGCATTTTAATTGAAAAAAATGTTTGTCTCCCTTGACAGTTGGGTGTCCGCCATTATGTAAGATTGTATATGCTATGGAACATAACGACTGAACCGTACGTAAATATTCTGTTACTCCTCTAAAACATGAATCACGTTCTCTCTCTCTCTCGCTCTGGTGTCCTCTCCCTCCCCTCTCTCTCTCACCCACCCCTCCCCTCTCTCTTGTTTTTTTATTCATCTGCGCCCTCCCCCCCCCCCCCCCCCCCCCCCCACCCCCCCCCCGCATCCCTCCCCCCCCTCCCTCCTCCCCCCGGCTCTCCCAGGAAAGGGGTCCCCTCCCCCCCCCCCCTCCGCTCCCTCCCCTCCCCTCCGGCTCTCCCCTCCTTCACCCTCCCCTCCCCTCCCTCCCCCCCCCTCCTCCCTCCTCCCTCCTCCTCCCTCTCCCCCCCCACCTCCCCCTCTCCCTCTCTCCACTCCCCCCCCCCCCCGCTCCTCTCCCCCCCCACTCCCCCGAGAGATCCCGGCTCTCCCCACCTCCCCTCCCCCATCCCCTCTCCCCCCCACCCTCCTCCCCCCCCCTCCCTCTCCTCCCTCCCGCTCCCTCCCCTCTCCCTCTCCGCCACCCTCTACCTCCCTCCTCCACTCCCACCCTCCTCCTCCCTCCCTTCCCACTCTCCCCCCCCCTCCACTCCCCCGTCTCCCCCCTCCCTCCCCGCTCTCCCCCCCCCCCCCCCTCCCCCTCCTCCATCCCTCCCCCTTCCCCCCTCTCCCCCCCCCCGCTCTCCTCCTCCCCCCCCCCCCTCCTCCCCCCCTCCCCCCTCACCTCCTCCTCCCCCTCCCCCCCTCCCTCTCTCCCTCCTCCCCTCCCCGCCTCCCCCATCCCCCCCCTTCCCCAGCCCTCGTCCTCCCACCCCCCCGCCTCCCCTCCCTCCCACCCCCCCCCTCCCTCTCCTCACCTCTCCCACTCCCCCCTCTCTTCCCTCTCTCCTCCCCCTCACCCGGCCCCTCCCCCCTCCTCCCCTCCCCTCCTCTCCCCTTCGCCCCCCCGCCTCTCTACTCTCACCCCCCCCTCTCCACTCCCCCCCTCCTCTCCCCCCCCTCCTCCCCCCCCCCCCCTCCCTCTCCTCTCCTCCTCCCTCCCCCCCTCTCCCTCTCCCCCTCCTCACCCCCACGCTCTCCCCCCCTCTCCCCCTCCCGCCCCCTCCCCCCCATCCCCCCCCCCTCTCCACTCCTCCTCTCCTCCCTCCCTCCCCCCATCCCCTCCCTCCCCCTCCTCCCCCCTTCCTCCCCTCTCCTCTCCCCCTCTCCCCGCCCTCCCCCTCCTCCCCTCCCCTCCCTCCTACTCCCTCCCTCCCTCTCCCCTCCTTCCCCTCCCTCTCACCCCCCTCTCCACCTCCCTCTCTCGTTCTCCTCTCTCTCCCCTCTCTCTCTCCTTCTCTCTCTCCTCTCCCTCTCGTTGGTGCTTCCTGTGTTCGAAGTTCCTGTTCTTCTCTTCAGGAAGATTCCTGTTGTCATCTGGCGATTGCAAATAAATGTGCATCAGACACACCCCCCCCCCCCCCCCTCATATACACCCCCTCAGAATCCAGACCCCCCCCCCCCCCCCCCCCCCCCTCTTTTTTTTTTTTTTTCTTTCTTTTTTTTTCCGCTTAATTTTCTTGTTAGAACATGTTAACGTGGAACACATGCTCGACAATCCCCTTTAAGAAGTGCGCGCACGTCGAACACAGTGTACACTAATATACATTTAACTGTTGCGTACGCTGCAAAGATCTCTGTGAATGTTTAACGTGACTGTTTTGATATATTTTGCTTGCAGGGGCAAAGATCCCTGCGCTATCTATTTTTTTTTTGCTGTTTATAATGCACACACATCCCTTTTTGGATTTTGGGCTCTCATTGAACTGGCTGCATACGATCTATTGTTATGGCTTTTACGGATATGTAAGGTTTGTTTGGCCTTAGAAATAGGGTATTTTTTTCGCATTTCGCTCTGTCTCAGCATTTAAGATTGTTTGTCCTAATTTAACACTCTGTGGGCTATTCTTTACGGGTAGATGGTGATTTGTCGTGGTTCTAGGTATATAGGGGGGTCAATGACAGAATAGGTGACTACACAGAGGCGGAAAATTATGACAAAGAAGGAGATGTCTTTAGAAGACCGAAGATACTCAGTGTTTTAAAATTCAATTAGTGGGGGGGAAGGGGTCGTTGCGGACATATTGGTGTTGAACTATGGACTACTGAACCATAATGACTAGAAAAAATCTGTTATACGGAAATATGCGGGGGGGTCATAGTTGTCAGAGGGGGAAAAGCAGTACCAAACACGGAGAAAAAAAAAGGGCATTCAATAAGGCGACTAAGGGAAAATGCACAGCAAGAAAAACGGGACTCCACTTCAAGTATGTGAAGCGCGACAAATACACAAGAAAAAGTAAGCAATGCAAAAAATAAAGAGACCGTAAAGGAGTGTTCAGTATTGCAAGACCGACGAAACGAGGGGGGGTGGTTTAAGAGAAAAAACAATGGAGACAGATTAAGTGTGGGAAAAAAGAGAAAAGGTAAAGTGTATATTGGGGAAAGTAGCTGAATGGGGAAACCGGGAAATGGAGTGTTTTACTACAGAAGTGTTTCCATCTCACGTGCAAGAGGGAAGATAAATCAACCCACAGGAATGTTGGGTTGAATACAACAATGTGGTTGGGAGGTGATGAGGAAGGGCAAAATAATCTTACAGACAGCGGGCTCTGGAAAAACTGTATTGGGTGGGTATACGAAAGAGTTGGGACAGATCGACATATGGGGGTATCCAAAATAGAACACAACTCCCTCTTCAGATAAAAATAAGCTGTGTAAGCCACAACACACAAAAATGAACAATATCGACGGAAAAAAAGAAACGAGATTCTAGAGTCGGGTGAAGGCATCAACACCGGGAAGATTAACAAAAAAGAACAAGGGGGGGGGGCAACGACTAAAAACCACTTGATGAAATAATATGTAATGGGCCCAAAAAGGAAGGAGGGAAAAAAAGTGGGGGATTTTAACAGTCTCGGTTCTCCTGAGCTAGCCATGAAAAGATTAACTATAATTCAAACATTAAAGCAACCCAGCAAGCGAACGAAGTAGTGGTGGAAAACATGTATGAAATGCTTGAATCTACACGAGGGGGCGGGAGTCAACAATTGTGGAGGAGTGGAGAAATTTAAACCGCACCGGTGGACTGTCTCGTTACACATGGAGAAGAGGAGCCAACCCTTTTCAAACAGAGAAGGGGCGCCCGGTTTAATTAGATTTTTTTCCTTATTTTTCAATCAGAGGTGAGATTTTGTCTTTGTGTAACAGTAATCTCAGAAGTATTGATGTGGAGTATATACCGACATGCACTTCTGCAATTTCATTAAGTAAACGCCTTAAGAATGTTACGGCAGGAACTGTCAAGGCAAATAACCTTCTGAAATTGAATGATCACGCGTGGTTAAAAGCGTAAAGAATATAGTGCATAAGAATAAAATCAAGAAATGTGGAGACATTGTCTCACACAAAGGGTCAAAGAGGACTATACAGAAATCGGTTGAAGAGACTTGGCTGAAAATACCCCCGCGTTCCCCTGTCCCAGAGTATCTACCGCGATTTCTGCTGATGAACTTAGATCAAAAACACTTGCATGATGGGCCGTGCTACAATGAAGATGGGAAGAAAATTGGCAGATGCATAGAGACAGCTAGAAGAGGCTATGCTAACTGTAGAAAAAGTTGAAAAGAAACCGGGAGAGAGACCAGTAAACTAGGCCTAGTAAATGAAAACGGGATACTATAATAAGGGAGGGTGACAACGGAGAGATCATCTGCAGAAAGATAAACGAGAAATTGAATAAAGTGGGACATGATTGCGTGTGTGAAAAAATCGTATATGTATTGGACAAAGGAAACGAGTAATAGGTATTATTAGAGGTCCAGGTCTAGATGGGAGTGCTGCGTAGAAGCAGGGAGAAAGTATATTAAAATATTTATTGTGCCCAATAAAACTAAGGCTGCGGGTGGGCGAAAAGCCACGGAGGAAGATAAAGGTCATCATCTGTATGCATGGCAATTAAAAACAATGGCTAAACTCATATTGCGTCGGTGATAAAAACAAGATAAACTTTTGATAGACCAGAAGCATAAAAAAAAAAAAATCATCCAACGAAGTGCAGAGATTTTTATGAATCATTATTTGCTGAATCTGTAGTAGATGATTGTGAGATTAGAAACTTAGTGAATGATATCCCTTGTATAAAACGACGAACAGACGCGGAAAGATTAGAGGGAGAAATAAAACGTTAGAAGAAGCTACGTATGTTCTGAGTAAAATTGAAAAAATAATAAAAGTCCAGGCACAGACCGGCTTTAGTGCAGAATTCTTTAAAGTATTTTGGAAAAAACTAGGCGGATTTGTTGTAAGAGCACTTAATGTGCGAGTTTTAGAAAGGGAGAGCTATCTTTGTGTACCAGAGAGAAGGAATTATATAACTTCTATCCCTAAGGGTGATAAACCAGGCAATATATAAAAAAAAAAACTGGAGACCTATCTCACTTTTAAATGTAATTTATCAAATAGGATCATCCTGTATAGCAATCGGTTTAAAGCAAGTTCTACCAAATATAAATTAATTGATGAAGATCAAACAGGGTTTTAAAAATCAAAAACAGATATATTGGAGATAATTTAAGGTTGATATATGATATGATGCTTATCTAGACAAACATAATCTACCCGGATTGCTTTTGAATATAGATTTTGAAAAGGAACTTTTCGAAAAGGCTTCGATAATACTGGACTACTGGCCACTTTTTTAAAGGACTGAAAGCATTGGTTTTTCAAGACGATATATGTAGATGGATAGGTACGTTCTATAAAAATATATTAAATCATGTGTAATTGTAAATGGTCAGGTTTCGGATTGGTTTAAAATTGAACGAGGGGCTGCAGGACAAGGAGACCCTCTATCTCCTTATATATTTGTGTTATGCGTAGAAATATTGGCTATTACTGGTCAGACAGACATTCCAGTATCCATGGGGGGATCTCAGGTGAACCAATGTTGAACACAAGATTTCTCAGTACGCTGATGACAAGAATTCCTACTGCTCTACTCGCAGGAGATAGAAGTTCTTTTGAAAACTGTATAGATGTTCTTGATAGGTTTTGGTTCTGTGTCCGGGCCTTCATATGAATGTAGGGAAAAACTAATGTCGTTTTTGGCTGGGAAGTGAGAAAAATTCTGAAATTCGTTATATGGAACATTTAGGTATGGAATGGAATCCGTCTAAATTCCGAGTATTAGGAATGTGTTTCACTAATGACCTGAAAGAATGTGTAGATATAAAATTACTCGGAAAGACTAGCAGATGTCAAAGCATTTATTCAAAATATGGATAAAACGACAGTTTAACACCCCTTGGTAGGGTAGCAATATTAAAATCTCTTATCCTTTTCAAAGTTGACACCACACCTCTGGTTACTATTACCAAACCCACCAGACATATTTTTTTCAATCATGTCAACAGGCTTGTTACCAATTTGTTTGGAATAAGAAGCCAGATAAGATTAGCCGAAAAACTGCACATAAAAAGTATCAAAGATGGCGGCATTGGTCTCTTCCTGAACTAAAAACTTTTGTTTTTATCTCTGAAGCTGTCCTGGATACGTAAAGCTGAGATGTCAACCCATAGATGGCGAAATATTCTGTTGTTTAACTTCCCTAAGTGGTCGCTTATGAAAAAATATATGGTCCAGAATTCGTTTTCCAAATTTACTAAGTATAATCAGTTTTGGGCTGAAGTTCTTGATGCGTATAAATTCTTTTTTACAAGGTGTTCCCCCCAAAACTCCACTGAACTTCTTGCCGAACCATTATGCCACAATAAGCGATTTCAAATCGGAAAGAAGTGCATTGTATCGAAAAAAAAACTAAGTAGCAAAGATATTAACTGTCTCGCCCCACTTTTTTTGATGACAAAGGAAAGTTCTTCTTGCCACATGCACTTTTAAAGAAAAATTATAATATAAATATTGATCTTTGTCACCACTTTTTGCTGGCTATAAATCGACTATAAGGGACTATGTGACTCGTGAAACCTCTGGTATAACTATAAAAAACGATAAGTACATAACAACTCATCATTGTGTGCTTTAAAAAACTATGTAAAAACTCTTTTCGCTATAAAAATAAAAAGGCTCCAAGTTGTGTATTGTATATATGATATCATCATTGCGAATAATCAAAGCCAAAATGTTGTGATAAATGGGACATGAAATTGCTGATGCAAAAATGATTGGAAATCCTGTTTTTTTTGCACGCGCACTTAAGATAAGATAAGTGATGTAGGGCTGCAGTGGTTTCAACTGAAAAATATTACACAGGTGTTTATGCACAAATGTTGTTTTAAAGGGAGATTGGAATCGTTGAAAGTAATAACTGTAGTTTTTTGGCAGCACAATCCAAAGATAGCATTGATCATATGTTTTGGAAATGTCACCATGTACAAGTATTTTTGGAATGCTTTCATTGGCTTAATGAAAGAAAAATGTTTTGAATGCTGAAATGTCCTTTTGACAGAAGCACTAGGCTATGACAATAGATTTGGGCTATGACAAATGCTGCAATTGTGGGAGACACCCACACCGTCTTTTATTTATATGATACTATTTGCGAAATATTACATATATACATTTGTAAAATAAAACAAACACCCTGCCACAAAATACAAGTATTTATAATAAATAAAAATTTAGATACAACAATTTGAGGAACATATTGCATATTTGAAATTAAACCATGCAGATTTTTTTTGACTAGATGGCTGACATACAGACCATTGATGGAGATACTGCGTAACATTTGTGCCCTTTTTGTTTTTTTTCTTTTCTTTTTTTTTTTTTTTTTCTTTTCAAAAACAAGTTCACTACATAGTAGATTAGTAGAAGTGTAAGATGAGGTGTGGAAATGAACACTTTTACTGTGCTTAAAGAGAGGTGATTTCAAATATTTTGCGCCAAACATAATGGATGTGAAAAACAGGGTCCCTGTCACGCCTGATTTTTCTTGATGCATCCACCGCTCTCTCTCTCTCTCCTCTCCGCTCTCCCTCTGCTCAATTCTTCTCATCCCCTCATCACTCCTCTCCCACACTCCTCATCGATACCCTCTCCTCCTCGCTCCTCCTCCTCTCTCCTCTCTCTCTCAGTTCGACTCTCTCTCCTCCTCTCTTCCTCTCTCTCCTTCCCTCTCTCTCGCCGTCTCTCTCTCCTCCTCCCGCCTTCTCTCGTCTCCTCTCCTCTCTCTCTTCCTCTCTGCGCTCCCCTCGCTCATCTCCTGGGCACAAATTAAAAAAGTCTCCTCCTCCTCGGTGCCTCTCCTCTCCCAAGTACAGCTCTCCTCTCTGGCCGACTCGTCTCCTCCCCTCCTCGACGTCATCCTCTGTCATCTCTCTCTCCTCGCTCTCTTTTCTCTCTTCTCTTCTCGCACCTCTCTCTCCTCTCTACTAAAAGGTTCCCTCCTCCTCGCCTTCAGATCTCCCTCATAACGAATCTCGTCAAACCAGTAATATCAAAAATGAACTCCACTCAGAATAAAAGAAAAAGTCTCCGGAAAAAAAGAGAACGTGGGTCTCCTAACGAAAAGAGAACATTCTCAGCATTGTAACCATTTCTCCCCGCTCTCTCTCAGGGACGACTCGTCCTCTCTCCATTCACCTCGCTGGATCTCCATCTCTCTCTCCTCTCTCTGCTCTGATGCTCTCTTCTCTCATTAGATAGTGTTTGCAATGAATTTGTGAAGGTTCACACTGCTTGGGGTCGATTCTCCGTTATTCTTAGTTATTTCTTTTTTATGTAATAGACTTGCTTCCCTGTATATATACATGTTTGAGAGGCGAGATAGAGAGGAGAGCGCACAATAAACAGCGAGTACAAACAAGCCAAACTCGATGGGAATATCACAGTCTCTTATTTACAACACCACATAGGAGGAGACATACAGAGCAGCCGCCAGCGCAGCAAGTACATGAGATAAGCCGCGCGCCGATGGAAGACAGGGTAAGGCGGGGAGGGGTGACAGAGATTGGGTGATCCCGAGACTATGGGGGGGGGGGGGGTTGATCGATTGAACCGTTTCTTGTGTTACCTAGCATAATACGAAGGACCGAGGGTCCGATTGGAGAGGTGAGAGGAAGGGTCGGGATTGGGTGAAAAGAGAAAAATGGACATGGTACAAAGACATATGTGCTATGATTGCAATTATTAATGTTTTTTCAGTTAAGTTGGAAATGGGTGGATACAGCGCTAAGCGAGTAACTTGGTGAAACGCTCCACCAACTGTAGAAGTAAGTTGCAGTGGTGAGTGTGTGTAGAGATGTGAAATCACGAAAGACAGTATATTAAACGTAATTCCAACGATCGTCACAGGTCTTGCAACATAACATTATTAACAAAAGCCACAGTGCTATTATAGGTCATGATTAATCGGGTCTGTCAAAGTGAAAACAGAAGGGGATATCCTGAAGTTACATTGGCCAGCATACCAGTGTATGACTGTCATCACGGATTATTGTGGCTTTAGCTGTGGTGATTTACATAGTTTTACTGATAGGTCCCATCGGGCAAGTCAGCTAAAATGTGAATCAGTGTGTAGTGCATGAGTGCGTGCCATGGATGATGACGTGTCTGTACTTAATCTTGTGCCATTTGTGTGTTGTTGTTTGTCCGGTACAGTCAAGCATTATGTTAACTGCTCAGTACAATGTTTTCAGTGTTGCGCAGTATGTGAGCTTAGTAGAAAGGTTGGAGAACGCACAAACATCTCCCATCAGACGCTTGAGTGGGAACAAATCAGAGAGGAGTTACCCCACACCGACACTGTCGTATCTCTTCTCGTTATAGTTCAAGGTGCGTTATAATTGGGTCCAGTACGAGACATGATGTTGAACTATTTGTTTAGGGATACGGAAACACTGCCTAATGACTACTGCGAAAGTCAGATTTTGCTGAGATGGAGGATATGGCGGGGGTGTGGCAAGGAGATGCGGATGAATGGGAGGAGCCTGTGTGTCTAACACGAGTACATTGGCTCCCTAATGCTAGTTAGAATATTTCAGTTGAAGACATCAAGCTAACAGCCACTCGAGGTTTACCATACTCCGGAGTTGAACTAGCAGCAGACGCCGCGCGAGGTTTCCGGTCTTACTTGGTACCCTGGCTTTGAAATGCGAGTAGGATCATACGGTCAGCCTTGAAAAAACATATTTCAAGAAACATGACTTTTTTTTTTCTCGACTTTGTTCATAAAATTCGAGCTCTGACTAAAAGTTTTTGTTTTTCTGATGAAAGAAAAATCATTTATTTGCATCATTTAGCATATATGAAGCATTACATATCTTTCCTTTACATACAGAATGTATGAGTGTCTGCATCATTACTTTGTATTGAAAACGTGCTACTTTCCCCTCATTTAGGACACTGAGTGATTAAAAATGAGATGGAACTTTGTTCAGAATGGAAACAATTGCTGAGAGGATGTGATCTTCATTGTTTTCATGATCTGAATTGTATCACCTTTTTTCCTTCTTTTTTTCTTAATGATGGTGTGGAACTTGCATGTGCATACACTTGTGAAGCACACATAACTTGTCAAAATTATTTTCATTTTAAAAACCATTTTTTGTTGTGTATGAAATAGAAAGTTGCTTGTATGTTTACAGTAACAGTGCCGTTCAAGGCTGTTGACTCACTGTGTGTGTTATGCTGCCAGGAGAGTGGAGAGGAGGATGAGGAGCAGGCCGGCAGCCCTTCCAGAGTGCCACAGAGCCACTCCGCCATGGAGCTTTCCACCACAGACAGATCAGACCTGGGCCTGACACGCACTGTGTCCTCCCCATCCCTCCATGACACCTCCTCCCACAGCCCCGATGACCCCAGCAGCCTGAACCAAGGCTTCATCGACCCAGATGTCACTGCTTTGGGTGACATCACCACCTCTCAGCCTGCTCTCCCAAGGAGAGGGGCCGAACGCTGAAACGAGCTGACCCCTTCAAGCCAGGTGAGAAGCCTGTGCGTCGTTCGGCTTCCACCGATGGTGCACTACGCAGAGGCCAACCCAACAAACTGAGTAACGGACTGTTGGAGGGCAAGACAGAGAATGTGAAGAAACTGCGACGCAGTTTTGACAAGTCAGACATCAGTCATCCTATTCCCATCATTGTCCCTGCAGTCTCAGACAAAACATTGACTGGTGATTTAAAGAAAGAAGCTTCTGCCTCAGCGAGCTCTTCAAGGGAAGTATGTACTGTAGATCCTGGAAGGAAGAGTGATGTGGTGGGTGGTGACAGAAAGCCCAGAGCCACAAGGCACTGTGTAGAAAGCCCCAGCCGGTTGGGGGAGCAGAGCATGGACATGAGAGAACAGTCTGCTGAACGTGGTGCTTCCCCCTCCCTCAGGCTTCAGCGACCAGTCCATGATGGAGGTGTTGGATGAGAGAGAGCAGAACATGGACAGGTCAGACGATGAATCGGAGGCAGGTTTCTCCACCATCTCAGGGGGCACCGTCATTCACAGGCCTCCCGCTCACCTCCGTAGTCTGCAGACCGGGGGCGCTGCATCTTCAGGTGGCATCACGCATTATGGGTCCAGTGTGTCGGTCATGGCTTCACGCCCATCATCTCCCCTTCAACCTTCAGTCAGTGTGGATAGCCTCCTCAGCACAGAATCTGAATCCTCTGAGGCAGGTCCTGCCAACCAGTCCAGTGCCCTGAATCGTAGCACATCAGTAGACAGTGGTAAAGGATCATTGCTGGACAATGTTGAAACAGGGTCCTCAAGAAGACCTGGGACCAAGACGGGAGTCCGGTCCCAGCGATTTAGATACAGCCAGAGTCAAGTTAGAGGGCGGATCAGTGTACAGCACAGAAAAAACCGATATTCCCATTTCAGCACAGCCTATGCAGTGAAGAGTCTGTCAGCTGAGGATCTGAAGGCTACCAAGAGAGTGGAGAAGCCTGCACACGATGTCACAGCATGTATATAGGGACCTCCAGTCACCATTCCAATGTCATATACCCAATTTGCAGATCTCGGCAGAGACTCATCGGTTGCTGACCAGAGCAGGCTTCTTGGATTCCAGTCTCCCGCCCCACGTGAAGGACGCTGCAGTGCCCATCAGGTCGCCCCAAAAGATGGACAGTTCTCGACAGAGCTTCAGACGAGACAACAGTCATGCTTGTTCCTTTCGATTGGAGAAATCTGCCACGTTCAAGAAGGACAGGTCCAATATCTCTGTTTGCCAAACACCCAACCCCAGTCAAGGAAGAAACCAGCTTGGAGCAGACAGTGGAGGAAGATTCGCATTCCAGGACCAGCAGCCAAAAACATGAGCCAATGGAGCAAGATGACACAAGGACGGGTGCAGATAGTTTCTTCCACTGACCCTGAAGAAGACAGACAGAAGGAAGAAGTGTGGGTGAAGAGAGACCACCCATCAACAGAACCAGCCAATTACAGGACAGGAGCAGAGAAAGTTGCACGATCCTCAATCAGCCTCAAACGCGCCGAGATGCGCATGCAGAAACACGACAGTGTTCTGCACATCAAGGAAAAGAACCAGGGGCGCGTGGCACAGAGTGTGCAGCAGATCAACAGCAGTCTGGACCAGTCTGTGGACCAGTCCAACACCTCCCTCCACTTCCAGCAGTGCACCACAAGGAAGAGAGGGATGTCACCTGTCAGGATCCCCACAATCTTTGCCAAAAACCCCTCTGAGTCCTCCTCTGTGCGTTACCAAGAGCTGGCCCAAAAGCACCTGAAAAAGGTGGGGCATCCAGATGCCCAAACAGAATCTGCTGCTGACAAGAGAAATGATCAGAGAGCTACAGATGTACAAAGCCGCCTGTGCACCACAGAGATCACAGCCAAAGAGAGGAAAAGTGTGCCACTGAAAAAAGCTCCAGCTCCCCTAAAAAGGAAAGATTGGCCATAGATCTCAGCTCTTCTCTGCTGGACACCATTGAAGAGGTCATCACCCCCCGCCGCCAGAAACGTCCTGCTGCTGGTCAGCCGACCGAGGAGGCTGGTCGCTCCCCGCTGAAAGAGTCCACCAATACCAAAGCCAATCAACTGCCCCAAGAGAACATACAGCTGAGGACCTGCAAAGGGCTGACACCACACCAGGTGCTGAGGTACGGCACCAAAGGGGCTGCCATTGACCGCTCCCCTGGCAAGCCTGTGAAACGTCTGCACTCCCCACGTTCCCCTCGCAACAGGCACTCCCACAGAAGTCCAGGGAGGAAGTACAGCATATGGAGTCCCATCACTTCCATGAACAATACTGAAAATGACTGTGACTGGGTGTTGTTAGGACTGAGACTTTTAAACTTCACATTTTTATGAGGTTTGAACCTTTTTTTGCTGTAGTTCACACCTTGAGAGCAAGATTTTCATGAGTCAGAGGAGTCTCTCGGCATTGTTCTTAATAGTCACTGAGATTTGATGACTCTAGGTAAATATATTTTGGTGAAGGTGACACAACTTCAGTATATATTTTGATCAACATGACTACATAGAAATATTCTGACTCGCATAATGACAAAATAGCAATGAGAGAAAGCTGATTCATTTGATACATATTGATTAATATGATGACCCTGTAACAATGAGAGACAGCTGATATGTTGAGTGCCTGTGTACCAACAGTGACAGAAGATAGCTGATGCATTGAAGATGTTTACCAACAATGCTAAAAGGAAGTTGAAAGATACACAGACACGAAATTTGTGATGTGTTTTAGTTTTTGGCATCAATCATTCTTATCTTTGCATCTTAATAACATTCAACTAAATGACACATTTTGTAGAAAAAATGTTCTTTTTTTTCCAGTTCGGCTCTCTTTTCTTTTTTTTTTTTTAAATTCTGTGGTCTTGCTTCTGCATAGGAATATATGATTTTCCTTGTTTCTTTTTTTTTTTTTTTCTTCTTAATTCATGTATTATCCATAAGAGTATAAAAAAAGCAGTACAGTGTAAAGTACAACTAATGAGTTGGTTAGCAAACTGCTCAGCATAAATGTTGTCTGTTACACAAGACCTACATTTTTGTGTATGTGCATACCTGTTTGTATCTTCAGTTTCACCCATTTGATTTTAAACACTAATGCCAAAGCAGAATGGATTTCCCATGATTTTTTATTCTGAGTTCTTTTTTTCCCACCCCGATGAAAGGCTGCATGTTTAAAAAGAAGCAGAAGCAGAGATATGAAGGATTTCAGTCGTGCATTTTTACAATATTATATAAAACCCTGGTGCTGTACATGATTGATAATGGCATTTTGCATTTATTTCTCTCTATGAGTCTGCCTCTTTCATTCTCTTGATGTAAAAACACCCCACCAGTCCATGTTCAAAATGATTACATGGGTGCTGTCACGCATCCAGTTTGGCATTTTTTATCAGATAAATCCTAGAGCTGTATAAACTCTGTTTTTTGTTTTTCTTTCTTCCCCCCCCCCCCTCGTCTCGTCCTTCCGTCCTACCCCCCCCCCCCTTCTCCCCTTTCTCAAACCGCCTCTTTTGTGCTTGATGTAAAAAGTCTCTATGTTGAAAACAGTATTCACGTACGCACAGGCATCCAGGTTTGCAGTTTTAGGGTAACCATGGTGCTGTAAGATTATTATCTCATGAATCGTCAATTTTTCATTTCTTTTACTGTTTTTTCCCTCCCTCTCATTGTATGAGTCTTTTGTGCAGTTGATAAAATCTTTCCACATTGATAATGCATTGACTAATGGAAGTGTTTTTTTGTCTGTTTCACAAGGAAAGTGGTGGTGCTGTATATGGATTGATGAAGAAATCTTACATTTTACAACTAGTTTTTCACTTCCCTCTCAGTCTCATCTTTTATCTATTAGTTATTCACTTACCTCCTCTCATTCCTTTTCCTGTCTGCTGTCTCTCTCTCTCCTTTCCTTCATCCAGTTCTCCTTCGTTTTTGTTTGTAAATCTGTCGCAGTAATATTTTGTTGATCTGTTTTAGGAGTGGCTATTTTATTTTCATTAATGGAAATCCCTGATGCTATTAAAAAAAACGAAAGAGGTAGTTCCAGCTAAGAAAGCTAAGAACTTGCTAGTGCCTGCAAATGAACATTTCTTTGTACATAGTTAGTTCACATAATTGTTTTGCTGAAGTGGTTGGTGCAGCGTGGGTGAAGGGTAAGGTAGCAGCAGTAGACAGGAATGTGGTTTTAGTGTGGTGCATGTCACATTGTCAGGGTGAGATGGTCGGGACTGTGATATTGGCAAGGTTACATCATCAAGTCTTTCATTACTGACCAGCCGTGTTTCTGGATGCAGTTAGAATAGATAAGCCAAATGCTCCAGGAGATGATCATAAGTGGTATGAATGATGCTTGTTTCTAGATGCAGTTACATAGAGAACATATGAACGCATAGCTAGATTTAGTAGTTTGTTTAATTGAAGCAGTGCAGCAAGATTGGTGGTGGTTATTTGTGTGTTTTTGTGATCTCCTGTTTCTCTCGGCTTCCCCAGTTAGTTTTCATGTGTGTGATGTAATTTGTTAGTTTAGATAATAGTGAAATGTTTGCTGCTGTGTTTGTCAGCTAGTCTGACGTTGTGTTATACAGAGGTTGTGCATGAATGAAGATCTGGTAACTACGCGTGAAACTGTGCTCACAGGTGAAACATAAATATATATTAGAAGTTATGTTCAAACTCAGAAGTTTAGGATTACATGTAGATTGTAAACTTAGTTGCTCAGTGTGTAGGTGTTTTGTTTTTAAACAGGGTTCATACGGTCATTGAAGGTTTTGAAAAGTTTGGAGAAATTGAGATGCACACCCTTAAGACCTTAAAATTCTGTGAAAAACGAACTTGGGTTTATAAAAGTTCATAATTTGATGGTTTCTCCTCCAAAATATAAAATCAAAGCATTAAACATCTTTTCGTAGTTTAATTTGGGAGAAAGAGAAGGGAGGAGGGTTGTGTCAGGAAAAGTACAGGCCAGAGTCAGAAATCAAACATGATGATTCTTGCTAATGCAGATGTTCAGAGTAGCATGCTTTCACTTTTGGGTGAAATCGTTCTCAGAATTATATCTATGTACAATCTTCTGATGCGACATCCAGATGTTTTACAGCAAAAAAACCTCTATTGTAAGTATAGAGATGTTCCTTTGATGATTCAAGTAAATCAAAATGCTGAGCACAAAATACAACCGTCAAAGTTTGTAAGCAAATGGAGGGAAAAAAAAAAAAAAAAAAGAGGAAGGCAGGTCAGCAGGAAAGCTGAATAGGAAGAAACTGGAAGACCGAAGAAGAGAAACACTGACTTGAATGAAGGGACCTGCAAACAAGAAGGCCAAAGAGGATTGAAAGGCTTTGCAAGATTTGTTTTGCTGTCGGATGCCCTGGGGAGAAGGGAAAGCAGTGGGAGAGGAAGCTAAGGAACCAATTTCAGAAGTGGGAAAGAAGTAGAGTGCAGAAAACAAGATGATGTTTGAATCATCATAATTTGTTTGTGTATAATGCTGTTCCTGAAAGTTTGAATGGAAGTAGCAGATCTTCAGAATGTACAGAGTACCCTCATAGTTTTGCTGTATCAGAATTAAGATTTGTCAAGTTGACCCTCCCCCCCCCCCAAAAAATGAAAAAAATATTCTATGGTTGTTGCAGTTTGTAGCCTGAATTCAAAGACTACTTGAACTTATGATTTATCTGGAAATAATGAGCAAAGTGGATCCTGCCAATATCATCATCATAGTGAATTGTGCTTTTATTGATCAAAACGGTTAACCTTACTCTGAAATGACGGTAAGGTTATACACAAGAGTTTGGTTTTTTTTTAGTGTGATTTAGGGCAGTCTTCAGTACACATTGAGTTTGGAAATTAATCCAATTGAGTCTTAAACGTTTGTTCAAAGTGTGTAAATTTTGCATCCTGTTTTGAGTAACGAGCCCTATTTTAAAGGAAGTGATTCATGGATTGATTAAATTTTCTTTTTTATGTATATATTTTAGCATTATTTGAATATTCGATACATGAGCAAGTTTTGTTTTATGTCTTAACAAGAGGTCTACTTGCATACATTGTGTGTAAGAGAATGCACATTAACCTGAATAAAAAGCATTGTCAGAGAATTGTGATTTCAAAGACAGGACTTAATCAGAATTGCCACTGGATGTGTTCCTTGCTGGTTTTTGTTTTGTTTTGTTTTCATTCAAATAGAAAACTTTCACCCACTCTTTCTCTCTTTCTAATGGGCGCTATATTGACAAACTGTCTTTTGATAACCGATTTTTATCAGCAACGTAACAGTGCTTGGGCAAAAATCACACACAGTTTTGAGACTTAATTTATCGAAACTTAAAGGTGGTTTTCAAGACTATATTAATTCATTATACTGATTTGGTAGACCAGTGATTATTTGTGTTGTGGCTAAATGGTCTTTCTATCAGTCAGCATTAAAACAATGTCATTCCTTTGGCCGTATTCAGTGGTGTGCTTGTGGTTACAGCCTTATTTTGTTGTGTTTTGACTGCATTATCAACATGATTGTGTACCTGTAATATGACCCATGGACCATTCGAACCAAAACATTCAGTTTTTCTGTCAAATACATTTTTCTACTAAAAATCTGTGCCTATGGTGTGTGTGTGTGGAGAGTTATGATTAGATATCCCCTCAGGCTGTGTCGTGAGAGTGTGCTTTTCAAAGGGCCCAAATAAACATTCTGAAGTGAGTCTTGATGGTTGAACCAAACCTTCCTCAGTTATCTTTCTATAGGCATTCTTCTGACAAAGTGTTGAGCTTTACTGGGCTTTCAGGTGGGAAGAAATTCTAAAGAGAACTGAAGAGTAGGTTATCAGAGGAGAAACCTCCTGCATGCAAGTGTTTCAGCCTTTAATTCCTTTCACTGTAATGGAGCCAAGCCATTATGTTCGTCATGATTCCAAGATGCCCTTGTGCTGTTATTGTCATCAGTTTTGTTGTTTGTTTTTTTTTATCTAGCCAGAATTTGTTGTTGTTGTCGTACCCTGGCTAAAAGACTCCAGGGATCATCCAAACAGCCGAAGTACTGGAACACTATGGTACAAATGCATCAGCTTGGGATGAGAACATTACGTGTGTGAGCATTTTTGAGTACCCCACCACATAGGCAGCCACACTCTGACTTAGGGGGATTTGGGAGACTGATAATGTTATGCTCGGAGCTTGTCGCAACTGAAGACAATCCCCGCATAACTATGCAGAGCATAACAACATTTTGATGTAGCCTTGGTGTTCTAGCCTTTATGTCAATTGGCCTGACACAGCCTTAAACCAAGGGGGTAGCCAGAATTTGAATCTGCTTCTCCAGAAGAGTCGGGGGACTCAAGATGAAGTCACTTTGTGGCAGATGTCTTTATCACTTAGCTATCCAACACCTGTTATTTAACTGTGAAATTTATGCCTAATGATGTTTACTTTGGTTCCTCTTCAACAAGATCCAGCAGGAATGGTTCTCAGCTGCTTCTGCTGCTGCCTGTAGGCCTCTGATCCTTATCTTCCCAGAATTCAAGAACTTTCATGAAATCATAGGCAGATGTGCCTACAAATCCTGTTGCTCCAAACTTTAATGGTCAAGGATTTTGGCTTGGAAGCCCGGTTCTCTCACGCTGCTGGCTGGCTGTGCTTACTCCATTCTTCTGTTTAATGGTGCAGCAAGTTAGTCCTAACCATTTATTTTGATGAGCATGAGTGGAATTTTTTACCCATCTGATGCCACTCTTACAGATGATTTCTGCATGGCCTTACCTCTTAGGAAGGTCTGCTCTGCATTCCCAGTCATCCGCTCCATCTGGTAAGTCCCCCCCATGCTTCAAATGTCACGGATGATGTAGGCCATGATTGCTGCCTCAAACCATGCAGAGTGTTGATACTGAACTTCTGGATGTGTGGTTTTCCTCTGGGAATTTTGATTGCATGTGCGACCTCTCCCAAGCACTTGGTTGTGTCTCCATGTGTGCCTTCCTCGGACAAGCGCTGCTTTGCATGAACTCAGGACATGTTCCACCATTTGTTTACCCAGACAGAGTGGACATGCAGGGTCATCTCTGATTTCCCACATTGTGCTTAACTTGCATTTGAGGGCAGGAGGTCATCTGCTGATGCAGATATCAGATCTTACATAAGAGGATGAAGCTGTTTGCCACATGTCTGCCACATATCTTTCCAGCTGAAGCTTGTCTGGAGTCTGCTGTCCTATGTGCTCCATTGTCTCTGTTGGCTTGGCTGGACTGACGCCTGGATTGTTTGGGCGTCCTCATCTTTCATTATCTCATATGACTATGTGCCACTTTGTTTTCCCTTTCCCCTCTCTGCCAACAACTGTCTGTTGATCCCAATCCTTGCCTGTTGGTTTGTGTGTGTCCCACATCTTGGGCTTGGGCTTTCCCTGTTGTGTCCACTCTCTTCCCAGCTTTCCATTTTCTGTCAGTCTTTTAGCGCAGGTTGTACTGAACTTGTAACTTTATCTTCCAAGTCCTCAAGCATGGTTGATAACCTTGGTTTTCCCCCCTCTTGTATCTCTCAATGATTGGTTTTAGAGGTATGCTCAGCTTTGCTGGAGGACAGTAGAGCACAATGTAGATGAGACCAGGCAGGCCAGGAGCCATTTCCTAAAGTGACGTTTGTTGTTTTTGACCTCCAAAACCTCCACTGTGCTAGTGCTGATGTTAAACATCAGCGGTAAACAGAGTGAGTTTGGGATCAGTGTTGACTGCAGGGACTTAGTACTTGCCAGGGAGGCTGCATGGTTCTGTTCCTGCAGGATTTCTTTGGCTTGGTTTTGTTTGCCCTTTTTTTAAAAAATACCTTTCAAGTAGCCATCTGCCATTTTTCACGGCAAGATCAGTTTGTTTATCACGCTGGAATGGCCGGATCGGCTGCAATGACTGTAACTGTTTCAGCTTCTCTTCCTTTCTGCAGTAAGAAGCTTCAGTATTTTTGTTTAAAACTCATCTCGCATGAAATGATTAATTTGTATAACTGGTTCTGTATCTGAGTGTGTCATCTTCCCTGCTGGAATGGATTCGTGTCATCCATGAAAGCAGGGAAGTGAGAAGGAGGCATTCGATATACATTCCCGAGGCCCGCTGGATCTGTGCTGCTCACTGCTGCCCTCTAAATGACCCCCACTAGCAGCAGTAGTGGGGAAATTTCACAGCCCATTCCTCTGCCAACTTTCAGATTGATCTAGGCCTGTAGAAATTCCCTTGTGGAAGACCTTGGGAAGCCATTGAAGTTCTTCAGCATTTCAAGAAGAGAAAGAATGAAATGTAAATCCTAAAGAAAGCAAGCACAGATTTAAACAAATTTACGCATAGTAATATAAGCCATGCAGTGTATTAATTTTCATAGTGAATCAACACAGATCCTATTGGTTCCTTCAAAAAGAGTATGTTTCGTTGGTTAAGGTTAAAAAGGTTAAGTTGCCATCGCCTGTTGGTCAAAGAGACAGTGAACTATCTGATTCACCATGTCTAGGGCATGGCATGATTAAGGTGAAGGCCATCCTGTTCCATCCACTGCCTTTAACCTCCATTAGAACCGATTCAGTTACTCATTTTACTGCCGATGGAACAGAGAAGGTTTTGAGCCAAAAATGATCTGACCCTGTGAGTGATTCGAACGCAAGCCTATCAGCTCTTCAGACAAACACACCAACCGTCTGACCACAGGCCCATTGATATTTGTTGTTGGCGTTTCTAAAGAAGAGACACACATTGGCACATATACTTTAATTGCATCTATCAATCCTGAGAGGTCATGGGTACAATAGGAAGTTTTGAACCCTGCCTCAAACTGAAGTGGGACCATTTCCTCCTTGTGTTGGAGCACTGACCCCAGTCCCCCCTTTTTTTTTTGCTTGAGGAGACTGGCTGAATTTCTTGTTTGAGAGGATTGATCCCAGTCAAGAGAGGTAATCATCTTGTTCTTGCTAGAAAACTGAGGCAAAACTTTTTCAGTTCTATTCAAGAGGGCGAGTCCAAGACTTCAGCACTTCAGCTTCCATGTGAAAGGTTCACACAAAATGTTGGGCAATGAGTCATGTCCTTGAATGAGATAGGCCAGCTGATCAGGATTTTAAAAAAGATGTAGATCCAGCTGAGAGGATTTTGGATGAAATGAGAATGTAGTGGGGTTGACCATGGTGACTGTAACCTGGAAATTGTGACTGAGAGAGTACTGGCTGAAACCTGACCTAAGGAAACAATGTTGAATCATGAATGATAGTATTGCCTTACATAGCAAGGTAAGGACACTGAGATTTCCTCCTGTTTGCAATAGTTGCCCTGGTCCAGACAAACATTTTGCTCTGATACTTGTTTAACTAGACGAAAAATCTTAATAAGCAGTTGTGTGTTTCAGTGCATATTGTTTCAAGTTTGCCTCAGAGATGTGTATGTGTATGCTTTTCCATGGTGTGAAAAAATGTCACTTGCAGGTAAAAATGGAACATGAACCCATTGCATGTACATTATGAAGTCTTGAACCCTGTATCAAAGACATTTGTGAAACTAACATGCTTTTTATTACACAAGCGGCATCAAATGTATATGCACATGTGCACACTACAGCTTGTTTTCATTATGGTTGGGCCAAGACGATGAAGCTTCACTGTCAGCAAAACATTGTTGTGACAGTCGAGACAATCTTTGCCATTGGAGAGGTCTCTTGTTTTTTAGAGTGTGTTCAACCTACCAAGGTCAGTATGGAATCCCAGGTGTGGAGAAGAGGGGGCTGAGGACATGTACCTGCAGGACCATGCACACTAACACTGATATCCCCTCTAACCCACTTCACAACCATCCCCTTCTTGCAGGGGGATGTGGTGGAGGGGGAGAGAATCACTGTTCCTTTGACCAGTATTCTTCATCCAGTCATTGTTAAACACCCCTGTTGCACTCTGTGTGAATATGATGAATGTATTGGTTGTCTTTATGTGACTCGTGATGACAGTGTTACAGAGCTGTGGTTGATTCCTCAACCCTGCGTGGACTTGGGTAATGTACAGTTCAAATGCATATCAGTTTCCTTGCTGTTGCTGGGAATGTTCATGGAGGATCTCACACACCAAGAGATCTTATCTCATTTCAGCTACAAGTTATATGTGTATTATATATTCAGGCTTTGGGTGCGCTGGTTTGCCTAATGACATTTCATTACATGAAAAATGGGCTTCCTGCTTTCATGTTGACTGGATGCTGGCTTCAGAACCTAATAAAGCATTTGGAGTTTACATGACCACTTTTTATACATCATGATAGAATCCAGCTTGCCATTCCACTTGATCAAGCTGTTTTTTACTAACATAAAACACTTCATAACATTTGACAAGGATTTTTGCGTTTGTTTTGTTCTTGAATGTGGCATTAAATGGTTTGTGTTGCTTCAAACATTCAAACCACAAAACTGAATTCCTGTACTGAGAATGATTTATGCATGTTATTTGCTGTAAAAATAACATTTGATGTAAAACACAACATTTCTTGTTCATTTTCTATTTTTGTCATCTTGTTTCTGCACATTAACCAACATCAAGTAAAACAGATGTAGATGAACTAATATGCAATTTTTTGTTCTTTACATTTCAACACTTATGAACTGGTTGCATCTGCGTTTTCAAATCACAATGATAAGCATGCTTTCAAAAAATTGAGAGAAAGTCCCTAAAATAAAGCAAAACATGCATGTCGGATCTGCTTAACAAACTGTCTTCTGATTTTGCTAGTACAGGGGCACATGCTGAATTAACAAATGGTGTAACTCATTTATTGTTTTTATTCTATCATTCAAAACTGTAAGGATTCTACAAGTGATCACCTGTAGCAGATAAAGACACATAAGAAGCACATAGATCACAAAAGACAGTAAAAGTTACAAAACAGATATATTCAACTGTTAATAGTTGTTGATACTGTCCATCCATATCAAGTTTGTCCAGCAACATTCAGAGACAAAGATTTGTTCCTTACTAAGAGTTTGTGATTACTAACCTTGGTAAATTTGTTTTCCACTCCGCATTGTTGATCTGTCCTCATTATGTACAGTCCAAGGTTTTGTCTTTCTACATGGTCTTTTCCTTGTGTAGTGTTTTTACCTTTCAGAATCTTTCAAAGGAATGTTTTGCCTTGGGGCTTTAATATAAATAATCAGAGCTCGCCTAATTTGTGTTTCTTTGGCATTTTTATTGTAATTAACACATCCCAGAACACACACTTTCCTTATGCAAACAATTTGGGCTATCGATGTGGAGGGAAAAGCATTTTATTCACAACTCTGATCTGCATCTATCAGAGTTGGTACATGTCCGATTTAGCTAATGGGGATGTGCGTATGCTTAAGACTTTCTGCACAAGCATCCAAGCATGAAAAAAGAGATAAGAAGATTGAAAAGAAAAAAAAAAGAAAAGTTTAAAATTTTAATGCTTAGTTTGTTCATACTAGTTTTTCAGAGTTTTGGGTGTGGAATAACATATGACACATCTAAATGTTTGTTGAGCTCATCTATTTTCTTTGTTTAATTTGCCATTAAAAATAACTAGTGTATACAACTTTAATCTCATTTCGGTTATCATCAGATGATATTGCAAATCACTAATCAAACTATTTACCATTGTGCCTTATTCTTGCCTTATGAGACGATCTCATTCCTAAATCAACCAAAAGAAAGATGTTATCACTTGTTAAATTAGATCATTAGATCATTTCAGATCTTCCACCTTGCATGGAAAAGACCTATTCATCTTAACAGCAAGGCATATGTTTGTCAGCTCTTCGCTAGAAACACCTTTTTTTTCTCTAAGTTTCTAATCATATCTACATTTCCAGAGATTCAACTTTCATGTGTTCAACATTCCTTCATCTTTATGAAAATGTATCCCATCTGTACTCTTTTGGCAGTTCATAGATGGTGAGAAGTTGCATACAGTATCCCCATTTCTGTTTAAGCTTCATTGTTGATCCAGAATCCTTTCCTCATCGTTTTGAGTTTGCTGGGCTTCTAGTGTTATCTTTGTTACAATGTTGTCTTTATTACAGGTGTTCTTTCTTTTTATAAACAAAAACTTAAGGAGACTATGCAACTTTGTGTTGTTATTATTAAAGGTTTTTAAAAACAATATTCTAATGATATGTTTTATTAAATGAAAGTGTGTGACATTTCATAACATTGCACATGCGCTCATTCAAAAAAAAAAAAAGTGGAGCCTTCTTGCAGTGTAATGCTTTCTTCGTGTGAACTTGTCAGTATGTTTTTTTGTTTCATTCACTCAAGAATATGCTTGCCTTTCTCATGAGCTCAGATTCAAGAATGTTTTACCCTTTCTGGGTAAACTGCCTTTCTTAATCCCCTTTTTTTTTATTCTTTGCCCTGCTTCCTGGGTTCCACATGATCCAGAGACTCTGTGAAATCAAGTCTCCTGAAGTATTCAACCTAGTCTGAAAATTGGGGCATTCGTCACAAGCCTTATCATCTGTCATTCAGGTACTATATTTTCTGATTGAAAAAGTAACCACTTAATTTAATTTGAGCTACACACTTCTGGCAATAACAGTCCAACAGAACTCATACCTTTTACCAGACATGGATTTTGACAATACACATCTGACCATGCAGGTTTTTATGACCCATGTATTTCACAGAGGCTTGATTGTGTCTCGTCTTATCCTGCCGATGATGGGTGTCTTCCAAGACCATTACTGTTTGAAGAAAAGCCTCTGTGAAATGGATAGGAGTGAGGGAGCAGCGTCATTGGGAGTATGTTACTACAGCAATTTGTTAAATTATGATAGGTGGTGGTGGTTGGGAAAAATTGGGGGAAGGGGGGTGTCAAATTGCTCTGGCCATATTTGAAGAAAACTAGAACCTGTTTCATCATGTTTCATGGGTCAGCTTACTACACATAAACAACCTAACTCTTGATTTACTTTGGCCACAACTCTACATTCCTGTTCTGTGGTCCATTCCTGTTCTGTGGGCATTGTGTCAAGTGAAACATGCTGCTTGTCTTTGTGCAAATCCAGTAATGGTCTGCAAAATCACTTTAGATATGGACACCAACATGCTGCTTGTCTTTGTGCAAATCCAGTAAATAGTCTGCAAAATCACTTTTGATATGGACACCAACATGCTGCTTGTCTTTGTGAAAATCCAATAACAGTCTGCATAATCACTTTTGATATGGACATTGTTCTTTGTGTATCAGAGAATTCATGTATGATGCAACCAGTGAGAAAACAGAGTGAAAAAGCGTGTGAGGCAATATGTGTTCTGTTGCATAAAAAGCAGTTTAAAATGAACATGGCTACTTCTCCAAGTATTTATTCATGTACAAAATCAATGTACACATGCACAATGGCTGGCAACAATCCTGTTCACTGTAACACAAAGATAAAAACAATTCATCAGTAACAAACCCAAGACTTGCAGAATGGATTATGATAAATGCACAGCTATCAATATTCTCGGCTTCACGGTCTACACAGATGAGCATGCTTTAGAAAGGTAGCCATCAGATGATGGTTCACTTGTCTTGTAACTGTTGGCTTGTGTGTTCTGTGACTCTCCTTAGTAAAACAAGGAATGAAAACTACTTTTCCAGTCTACCATCACTACCTCTAACAACATGCATACAGAGTCTACACAAACCAATTGATGTAAGGACACCGTTTTCCCCTCTGATCTGACCAAAAAGTGCTGAGCATTTTAACTCGTGAATCTCCACAAGAAAATCCCCATTATAGCACACACACACAAAAAAAAGAAAAAAGTCTATGCGTATGTTCAGTTGTGGGCAACTTGTAAACTACACAGTCTGCACTGACCTTTCCTTTCCACTTTTCATGTGCATTATTCTGTCCTTTTATCCCCATTCCCTTGACAGTCCATTTAAGCTGACAGGAAAGATTAAGATGGTACACCTGTTGCCTTATCTCCTGTCTAAATCATTGTATCCATCTATTTCAATACTCCGATTGTGACACACACAAACACCCCTCCCCCATCCACAAAAGGGAAAAAAAAAAAAACCTGACATGACCTTATGATTATAAATATATGGCATGCAAAGACAAGACAAATTTCTACGTACACCTTTTGTTGCAATTATTTACGCACAAAGTGACGAGACTGACCTGGAATGTCAACTGTATGACTATGTCAAGCAATGGTGAACATGCTAGTTATTGCACACTGACGAAAATGGTCTTCCATAAACAACTGCAAGGGTGGCTCAGAACAAGACAAAAAGGTATGTGCTCCGTAATTCTACATAAGCGAATTGTTCCTTTGAGTTTGCTACAAATCATAAAGACAATAACACCTGTAGGCCTATCAAATACTGTATTTAGAAAAAAAAAAAAAAAAGTGCCCAAGTCATTTCATTCACCACCGTTTCCTCTAAAAAAAAAAAAAAAAAAAAAAAAAAAAAAACATTCATTTCTCCCTAATACACAGCACAGAAAAAACAACAAATTATTAGATACACCCAAGCATTTAAAGGATGATTATGCAAAATGAAAGGAGTGGAATACACATTCTGGATTTGTGAATTCATCAGAGAAACAATCACTTTCCTTTCTTTCCAGCCTCAAGCCTTTCCTTTTGAAAATATCAATATCTAATATATTCAGTGGGATGTTGATGAAAGTATACATGTGTATGCATACAGTTTTTTCTTTTAAATCATATCTGGTTTCAAATAGAATACCATATCAAACTAATCAGTATGCTCACTTTTTTAGCCAAATTTTGTGGACAATACAATACTAAGATGCCACATATACCAGATCAACTTTAGCTGCGACAAACCTACTGACCTGATTGGCTGTGGTCATGACTGATTTGCCTTTTTTTTCCTCCTTCAGCCGAGATAACTCTGTTGCTATTTTTCTAGTGGCCAACATGAATCCCCTTCTCAGGACAATACAAAACATTGCAGAGTTAATGGTGTGCATCCAATCATCTCTTCCTTTACAAAATACTTTACATATAAATGTTCTGTGAAACTTTGTGTGAGTAAGCAAGAGATTCCGAGAGACATCATTTGTTTTCCTTTGACTTTCCTTTTGAGCTCCACACTGGGTACAAGTTCCAAGTAAAACACAAAACATTCCCAACACATCTCTACCAGGTCATCAGCACAGGTATTCTAATGGTCTCTAGCAGTGCAGAGAGCGAGATGAAGACAAGATGATGAGGATGAGGATGACTGTGTTAAAAGCTGGCGGGGGTGATGGGATCACTCTAAGGACGACAGCATCAGGAGCTGTTTTAACACCTGGTTTGACTGGTCTCACGGATCTCTCCGGCCAGAAACATTTCATCTACCACACTGTACACCTGCACAAATGAAACAACAGTTCTTGCGTGGTAAACAGATGTAGCACATCAAAAGAACAGTGCATGTACATCTAAACAATAAATGAAGAGTCCATGTATGCCTGTATGATGGAACATTTGTGCACACCAGCACAACTCATAGGTACTAAAAGACTCCATGAACACCTGCATGTAAAAAAAACCCAAAAAACCCCCAGTCTGCACAACATATGAACAGTGCAAACACATCTATGCAATAAAGCAAGAGTTCGTGTATACCTGCCGAATTAAGAAAGACCTAATGCATAACGAACATGGCTACACGGATCTACACTGAACAGTTCTTGTACACCTGCATCATGCTAAAATGTTATATGCCATAAAATATGAAACAAAATGTTCAATGAGTATACAGTGTGTATAAGCAGACTCAGTGGCCAACCTGAACGAAAAGATCAACTTCAATGAATCAAGATCAGAAATCTGACTTTTTTATAGGTCAAAATCCAAAATGCTACTCACTGTATGAGCCTTTGACTCAGGTAAAGTAAAACACTTTTGTATGTTTAGATCATAATTTATGTCAGCCAGTGCATGTTTTTCATGGAACAAAATATCTAAAATTTTAATGTGCATTTAAACATCCCCATTCTCTTTATCACAAAGAAAATCTACATATCAGGGGGAAAGCAATGTCTGATGTAATTCTATTATACTGACAAAGCATATTCTCCAAATTCTAATTAATTGACAGCAAAAATACATTTTCATATTGTAAGTACTCATACTAGCAGTCTATCAAAGGCATTTTCAGATAAGGATGCTTCTTAATCTGCTCATCCTACACATAAGCTCACCTTGTAGAAATTAAAGACTAGGTCCAGTTCACAAACATTGTGGAAGAACTCATTCAGCACTTCCACAAAGTTGTGAATCGCCTCCAGGTAGCCAGATTGTTGTCGCTGACATCCACACAAATACAGAAATAAAGGCCTGCATACCGCCGGTAAACTATCTTGAAGTTCCGGAACTGAACAGACATAGAATATAACCCACTGTTTAGTCCGATAAAAAAAAAAAAAGGAAAATAAAACACCGACATTATAATGGACCACAAATCATAAAAAATGAAGGGCAGGGGGAAGGGTCAGGAAAAAGACTAAACATCAATCATATTTTTAGTCTAACTGAATTAGAGACATAAAGAGGAGTGCATCAGCTAAAAAGCAGTTCATGAATTTAAACTGAAAACAACATACAAAAACTTCAGCAGATTCCGGTATGAATTCCCTGACTAGTTATTGACTTATCTCAGTCAGTATAAAAAGACTAGGATGAACTGATAGCAGACGAGAACTTCACATCAGACTCTGCACCCAGACATTATCTTCATCATAAGCACCAGTTAGGAAGCATATTTCTTCTCATCTATACTGTAGAGCATTTGCTACATGTATACATGATACCATTTCCATTCACTAGCTAAATCAAACTGCTTTTTATAGTTGTGAGAAGACCAGGAAATCACAGATGGTATGTCTCTGTTACTGGCGATTCACAAAACCTGACCACATCTATTGACCAGGCTCACCCTGGACACAAAAATCAACTCTCAATAATTATGACAAAATTACGGTTTGGTTCACAACACAGAGTTCAATGACTCCTAGTAGTGAAGCATTTGATGTCTTTATATATCTTTAATGCCCTCTTTTCTCACACACACACACACACACACACACGTACACACACACACACACACACACACACACACACACACACACACACACACACACACACACACCATCATTCTTCCCTTCACTCCCTCCAAACCTTTCCTTTTCCCCTCTTTTCTTAAATCTTTGCAAACTTACTATCACAATGAAATAAGATTTTTTTTTTGGTCTGCAACTGTCCCCCTTAACCCCCCCCCCCCCCCCCCCCCCACCCCAACCCTTACTTTCATTTGTATTTGTATTTTTTAGTTGCTAGAATGTTATCATAATGCATACTATTGCAGCTGTCTAACAACAGCAAAGTACGCTGTACCTGAAACTCAAAGGACTGCACTTCGACAACACACTGAATCTGGGGTTACTTCAATTTTAGGTTTGCTAAAATTAATGTCTCTGATACTTCAATCCATTCACATCACACAAATTTTGGATTTTTTTGTTGTTGGTTTTTTTTTTTTTTTTTTTTTTTTTTTTTTTTTTTGTCAAGAGTATGTTTGTTGCTTCAAACAATACAGCAAAACACATGGATCAGCAAATGACATGATGAAACATTTAGTTAAAAACAGACTTTTCATCATATATCTGTATTTGAACATGTGTTCGAAAAAATGCACATGCATACAACCCTTATAATGAGCTATTCTTCTCATTTTCTCTAGCTAATTTGGTCACATTATCACGATGAAAAGAACAACACATTCCTGACACATGAAAACTGAAAAAAATGAGAAAGATGAGTTCTTTTCTTTTTTTTTAAAAAAAAGAGTTGAATTTTCAAAAAGTCATCATCATCGTTATAAACACAAATTAACTTATTTCATAGTCACATCATGTCACATTTACCTCCACAAAGTTGGTGTGCTTGGCATCGCGTACTGTCACAACCGCATGCACTTCTTCTATCAACTTCTGTTTTTCTTCATCATCAAAATGCATGTACCACTTGGCTAGCCGGGTCTTTCCTGCACGGTTCTGGATCAGGATGAAACGAATCTGCAATAAACAACAAAACACATAAATAAACAATTGAATAATAATAATATGATCAACAAACTAATTAACTCACTAACTACTGTCTAACTAACTAAATAACTAACCAATAACCAACCAACCAAGTTACCTAGAACAGCGACTGATCGACCAACCAACAAACCTACAACAGTAACCAATCAACTAACCAACCACCAACCAACCCCAAACGGCAACCAAGAGTGCACAGACCTCTGGTAAGGACAAACAAATCTTGAGCCCTTGTTTGAGTCAGTTCAGGGGTCAAAAACACAATTATTCTACCCCAGGGGAGGTACTATATCGTATGTGGTACTGACTGAAGAAGTTACTCCCTACTTTTTCTTTCTTTTACATTCATATTACCACAAAGCTTCAATATTCCATAAGCAAATAGATCACTATGTGGATAAGTTATCACTTACTAACAGTCACTTTACACTGTGTTCATTTCAGTGGAATGTTTGTCTCAATTCCATGAGCCATGTGAACAGATCCTCTGCCTGCCTTATTATTTCTATGTGGATAAGTTATCACTTATTAACAGTAACAGTCACTTTACACAGTGTTCATTTCAGTGGAATGTTTGTCTCAATTCCATGAGCCATGTGAACAGATCCTCTGCCTGCCTTATTATTTCTATGTGGATAAGTTATCACTTATTAACAGTAACAGTCACTTTACACAGTGTTCATTTCAGTGGAATGTTTGTCTCAATTCCATGAGCCATGTGAACAGATCCTCTGCCTGACATATGATCTGCGACCATGCCAAAATTTCATGGAGTCATCCTGGACCACATTCCATCTTTCAAAACATTAATTTGGTAAAATCTTTTCAGCTGTTTATGTGCAATTAAAAAATATATATTACAGAGCATACTGGATGTGATGTTTGATCTAGATCCACACCAAAAAGTATGTACACACCAAAAATTTGAAGGGTTCATTCCTACATCACATTCCATCTTTTAATTCAGGCTGGTTGAAACAGGTGCATTAGTGTCTGCATAGCCCTACTGTCAGAAACAAGCCAACTAACAACTCTGACGCCGCAGAGGACGGTAGTTGTTGCCAGAATGGTAAAATACTCATTTTCTAACTGCTCTGGGTCAGTGTAAATCAGGTAAACAAGACCTCTGTGTGTGGTTGCACACCAGGACAACAAGAACAGTCAGCAGCTGTGCACAGCAGCGACAAATTCCAAGTCCAATCTGTTGTTCTATAATCTTCCTTTATTTCTTTTCTGCGTATGCACGCTGATACTCCTGCAGACACTGCCTGTGCAAGACAGGCAGTGGAGTTTTTGTGTGTATGACCGTTTTTTTGTCCCGCCATTAAGGCAGTCATACTCTATCTTTGTGGAAGGTGCATGCTATGTGTAACATGTCATCCATACCAACAGCCAATCTGGCCTTCTCTTTTGAAAGTTGGTGATGGGATTTTACGTGTGTGCAAGATGTGCGAGCATTCACATATGGAACCTCAGTTAACAGTCTCATTCAAAGGACTGTATGGGGAATGGAGTCAGAACCAATGTTGACTCCGAGGGAAAAATCTCCCTGTACCGAAATTCGAACCCGCAACCCCAGGATCATGAGTCCGGCGCTTACCAACTGAGCTATTTCGGCCTCTTATTCTATATCAACTGATTAAGCAGGTAAAACTAGTTTAAAATCTGGCACTAACTGACTAAGTTACACGATGATGTCACTTGAAAACAGCGTTGTGGTTTATTTTAATTCTGAATAACTTGCAAGTGACAATTAAAAACAAACAAACATACAAACAAAATCCTAATGTTTTAATGTCTTGTATAATTTGCCAGCAACAATCCACATTGGGCTTTTTCCCCACATGAATAAACAAACAAAGAACAATAACTTTGTTCTCAAGCATCCTGATACTTTGTCCTACAAATCTATCTATAGAAGAAAGCCGAGTCTGACAAGGTATCAACCATGGTATGGGCCTTTGCGGTTGGCTGGGCTTTAAACAACATGAATTGAACTGAATCGTATCTAGATCTATTCCCTGTTATCGTGTGGATCCTTGAAGAGCAAAGCTTGAGGAATCCCCAATCCTCCAACCAGGGGACATGCCTCAACACTGTATAGCCCCAGTGTGAGGCATGGGGACCGATGATGGAGTCTCTTAGAGGATCTAGCATGGCTAGGAATGTGAAAGAAAAGATAAGTATAGATCTATACTGTTGATTTTCCTTGACCTGCCACTTTGAAAATGGGTATTTTGATTTATTTCAGCTTGTATAAGATGCCAAAAACCATTCACTTTTTTTTTTCAAATAAAAGTGCCAAGCATTAAATAAAACCCTCAGCATCTACACTTTGTATCAAATATGCAACTGTTTACATGTTCATGTATTCCAGCTTTTTATCAGGAACACCTTGTACAAGGTACAGTGAGAGAAGGAGAGGGGGTGGAAGTATCCCATTCTCAGCCACCTGGACACACACACACACACACACACACACACACACACACACACTCACACAGAGTAACACACACACATAAATAACATTCAAAGGTATGTGAGTAGATCAGAGCATGGGCGTTTCTATGTTTTTTACTGATTAAACAGAATAAATTACATATCCCCCCCTCCCCCCAACATAGTTTTCTTGTGCAAAAAAGTAATGAATGCAGAGTTAAAGGACACAAACACGTCTACATACATACAA
>JADBJO010000344.1:102500-135209 GCA_016801955.1 Conus betulinus | reverse complement strand
GAATCGCACACCCAGTGCACCAGTCAGCCATGTTACTCTAGCAAAAACTAATTAAGAAAGTGTGAAATTATTTTCAACAAGTCAGAGGTGCTCACCTGAAGAAAGAAAAACTCACTGACATCGACAGTGACTTCTGATCTATCCTGTGATGAAACTGACGTACGGCATGGCATTACAGACAGGATTATTTTTTTCATCTGCTGACATGGACAAAGGCATTGATATGTGATCTGATTAGTAGACCTAGCTCTACTGTAGAGATTGGGCCTAGAGACAGAAGCTTTCATTTGTTATCACTCTAGGCTGTGATCATGGTCCTTGAGTATGTTCAGTTATTGCATGGGAAATAGGAGAGGGAAATGAGGTTTACCTGAATACGAGTTTGTGATTGTAACATCAGTGGACATTTATGTAACTTGCACAATGACATTATGTTTGTGTCAAGATAATTTGTTTAAAAGCATATCCGGTGCTAGGTACAATCCTCAGTCTTGCAAGCCACGCATGACAGTCACTGAGTAAGAGTTATAAGAGGACCAACGAACAGACCTTAAAGGTCTCAATCGTTGAACAAGTCAAGTCAAGTCAAGTTGAATATGAAGTAATAGCCATCATGTCTTGCACAGCCAGCTGCAAACTAGTACCCCAGCAGTGATCCAGATCCAGTTTGTGTGTGTGTGTGTGTGTGTGTGTGTGTGTGTGTGTGTGTGTGTGTGTGTGTGTGCTGCTGCTTGTGTGTTGTGTAATCTTAGATAATGTTTTCATGTCTTATTTTTCAATCATACAAGCAGATGATCACATGACTTGACCTGTGACCAGCTGTACTCTGTGTACAATGTTTCGAGTTTCTTTAGATCAAATGAAATCTATTGTTCACATATTATTGTCGAAATGTCATTGAACTAAAGTGATAAGTTGACATAAACATTGTCTTTGTTGCAGAAGAGAATGTACATGACAACATTGGGCACTGCAATACTTCACTGAGGAACTGACCATGTCACTGCGGCAGGGAAGTGGATGGACACAGGTGACCCTAACTTCTCTAGGATTCATCCTTTGTTGGCATTTCATGTGCGCTGCAGATGTGAAACGGCAGGAGGAAGAGAACTACACACCTGACTACCACTTCTATCATAATGTGTCACACATCGCTGCTCATCTCAGAAGAATTGCCACAAAGCACAGTGACATCATACACATAGACTGGACCTACCAGTCCAAACACGGCATGCCCCAGCTGTTGACTCGCATAACCAACTTCTCATTGCCATCTGCGAGTAGAGTGGAAAGTTTGTACTTCACTGAAGATTCCAGAGCAGAAGACGTGCCTAAAGTGCGGGTATTGTTATCATATGGGGAGCATGCCAGGGAGTTCTTACCTGTGGAGAGCTTTTTCTCTTGTTGAGGAATCTCACCGATGGGGTGCTGGCGAGAGAAGGGCAGTTCTGAAGCTAGGTTCTCAAAGAGGATTCTTTCTCATTTTGACATTTTTGTCATTGTGATGGCCAACCCAGATGGAAGGATGATTGTGGAGTCCTCACACAATTACTGCTGGCGAGGAACCAGTACCGGTGTTGATATCAAACCGCAATTTCGACTGGCAGTTTGCTCAGAAGGGAAGCTCTGACAACCCTAAAGATGAAGAGTTCAGGGGTCCTTATGCCTTTTCAGGTATCTGTTTGTGTGCTCATATGTTTATCATGTGCTTGTCATTTTGTGAATGTGTGTCTCTGTGTTTGTGTGCGCTGGACATACAGATTTTTTACTGTGTGTGCACATATAGTGCTCTGTGTATGCGTGTGTGTGTGTGTGTGTGTGTGTGTGTGTGTGTGTGTGTGTGTGTGTGTGTGTGTGTGCGCTTTAGAGCTCTGCGACACTGGAGATAGTGGAGTTCGTGGACAAAATTGATTTCAAGATAGTTATAGCACAGCTGTATATGATTGCATGATTTAGTACAATCAGAAAGAAAATCTGAAGTGGGGGAGGAGGGGCGAGATCTTAACAGTGAATAGTGTTACATGGAAAATGGCTTTAACTCCGATAATAAAACTTTTGCACATACTTAACTCCAGACTAATGCTGCTTACAGCAATATTCAAGTATCACACATGCAGAGAAGAAACAGAACAAAAAATATATGAAAACATCCATTCCCCCACCCCCACCCCCTCCAAAAATAAGAAATTCAAAATGTGCCCATATTAAACCCAAGTTGACATATGTGCACTCATCAATAGCAACAGGAGCTTGGGAATGTAAACTCACTTTTGTTCAAGACTGCTGTGACCTTTTAATTGAACATGGTTTGCAAAGAAGACTCAAGCTGCTGCAGACACAGGGTCAAGTTCAGTATGGTTGATATGACAGACAGACGGGAAGACTTTGATTTTTACTGGTGATTGCATGTCTTGCTGCAGAGCCAGAGTGCAGGGTGTTTGTTGATCTGACACGGAGAGTGGAGTTTTGATGCCTTTGTCTCCTTCCACACCGGTGTGCGCCATATTTATATGCCCTTTGCTGTGAGGCTGCTTTCAATTCAAGGTTCATTTTATAGATTTATGTTATGTTTGGCTTTGTTAACGTGTTTTGTGTATCTAGACATGTGCGTGCATGCGTGCGTGCGTGCGTGCATGTGTGCGTGCACCTGTGCTTGGTGTGAGCATGCAAGGGCAGATTCCAAGGGGAAGTTAAAGTAAAAGGGTTCTGGTTCAGGGCATTCCTCACCAAGTCCTCTCCCACACCTTCTCCACACCTCTTTTTGTCCCTCCTCCTCTCTCCAGTCATGCCATATTCTTCCCAGGAGGAGGGGGGGGGGGGGGGGGATTGGGGTGGGGGGGGGGGAAGCAAATGGCATAGTGTTGGTGGCTGAGTGAATTGTTCACGATTGATAATTGTCCCTAAATATTTTATGGATCTTCATTTACAGATGTTAAACATTATTATGTCGTTGCTTATTGCTTTTATTTGGATAGTGATATAACATTTAAGAGCAGTGCAGACCCAATAGGTAGGAACATTTTCTTTCTCTTCTTTCCATCTGTTTGGTGTATTTAGCAAGATGAAACCTCAAACAGACCACTGATCGTCATTTTAAATTTGCATATACATCACTGCACAAATTTTTTGTTTAAATGCTACTGCATACTTGTACAACTATCCATGCAGTTTGATAAGAACATGTTGGTGCAGTTTATTGAGTGTAGTTCTGTAGAAGACATAAAATATAATCTGAAAAAGTGAAGATAAAAGTCTGGAGAAGATAAGAACGAACACAGAAATTACATTATTTTGCCTTCTGTGCAAGCCTCTTGTATTTTTTCACGGTCTTCTTATTTTGTCAAGATATTTTTTTTATGTCACGAGAGGAGAAAATATTGGATTGAACTGTGAAACAGATTTCGTTTGTTGAAGATTGTTTTGAGTTGTCTCATCATAGACTTTTTTTTTCTCTCACAGACACTGCATCCAAATTATCCAGGCGAGTTCCGCCCAATTTCCAGTCTCTGTCAGAACTCGCTTCAAGGTTATCCACAGCTACCAAGTACAGATTTCGTTATGGCAAGGCCTACGATCTCAACTTCTACACGGCTGATGGCACTTCCTTTGATTACATGGCAGGCGTTCGACTGGTTTGTCAACTGTTTTGTGCCATTTTTAAATTGTGCATCCTCTCCTTAACTGGCTGGATATTTGAATGTGTTGACTTCTGTTTGGGTTTGTTCTCTTGTTGATTATGTTTTGTTATCGTTTGTTTGACTTTCTGTTTGTTATTTAAGTTGTTGTTGTTGTACCCTGGTTAAAAGACTCCAGGGATCATCCGAACAGCCAAAGTACTTGAACGCTATGGTACAAATGCAACAGCTGAGGATGAGAACATTATGTGTGTGACCGTTTTTAATTACCCCGCCGTGTGGGCAGCCACACTCCGACTTCGGGGGATTTTGGAGACTGATAATGTTATGCCAGGAGCTTGTCACAACTGAAGACAATCCCCACATAACTATGCAGAGCATAACAACATTTTGATATAGCCATGGTCAGTTGGTGTTCTAGCCTATATGTCAATTGTTTTGACACAGCCTTAAGCCAAGGCGGGTTATTTACGTGATGTTGTTCAGTTTTTCTTTGGTTTGTTTCAAGAAAGATTTTGTGGGCACAAATGCGGTTGCCCCTGAAAGAGAGGTTGGAGGCATGTTTCTATTGTTTCCTTTTTGTGTCTTATGGCTGTTTTGTGAACGTGTTTCGCATATTAATATTGTATTTCTTTACTTTTTTCCTTTTAGTTCAGATCATGCATACATTCATGCATCCACAGATTCATTCACACAAACACACACACTCACATTCACACACATACACAAACACGCACACATGCACACGCACACACACACACACGCACTCACACACACACACACACACACACACACACACACACACACACACACACACACACACACACACATACACACACACACACACACACACACACACACACACACACACACACAGGGGTGGGGTGGGATAGGAGGAGGATTGGCCACCCTGAGTGATAAAGATTTTCCTCGCAAACCTTATCTCTCTTTCACATTCACGCATTCACCTAGAAAGATGTCTCAGTCTAGCGGCTATAGAATCATTACTTAATGTAAAATATGTCCTTCAGGTTCCTTTCAGCCTGGCCATTGAATTGAAATGTGGGAGAACAAGCAGCACAAGGGTCGCAGCTGCTTTGACCAGTTCAATCCCCCCAATCAGCAGATGATGGTGAGTGACCAGTTCAATCCCCCAATCAGCAGATGATGGTGAGTGACCAGTTCAATCCCCCCAATCAGCAGATGATGGTGAGTGACCAGTTCAATCCCCCCAATCAGCAGATGATGGTGGGTGACCAGTTCAATCCCCACCATCAGCAGATGATGGTGAGTGACCAGTTCAATCCCCCCAATCAGCAGATGATGGTGAGTGACCAGTTCAATCCCCACCATCAGCAGATGATGGTGAGTGACCAGTTCAATCCCCCAATCAGCAGATGATGGTGAGTGACCAGTTCATTCCCCCCAATCAGCAGATGATGGTGAGTGACCAGTTCAATCCCCACCATCAGCAGATGATGGTGAGTGACCAGTTCAATCCCCCCAATCAGCAGATGATGGTGAGTGACCAGTTCAATCTCCACAATCAGCAGATGATGGTGAGTGACCAGTTCAATCCCCACAATCAGCAGATGACGGTGAGTGACCAGTTCAATCCCCCCAATCAGCAGATGACGGTGAGTGACCAGTTCAATCCCCCCAATCAGCAGATGACGGTGAGTGACCAGTTCAATCCCTACAATCAGCAGATGATGGTGAGTGACCAGTTCAATCCCCACAATCAGCAGATGACGGTGAGTGACCAGTTCAATCCCCACAATCAGCAGATGATGGTGAGTGACCAGTTCAATCCCCACAATCAGCAGATGATGGTGAGTGATGTGACCAGTTCAGTCTTCACAATCAGCAGATGATGATGAGTGACCAGTTCAATCCCCACTATCAGCAGGTGATGATGAGTGACCAGTTCAATCCCCACAATCAGCAGATGATGGTCAGTGTCCAGCACCATGCACTGATTTCCTCAGGGCACTGTCTGTATGCTGGCATTGTGTGTGTGTGTGTGTGTGTGTGTGTGTGTGTGTGTGTGTGGTTATGTGCTATAAGAAGCCCTGGTCTGAAATGGTGATGTAGAAGAAGGATGATGTCATCCCATGTGCTTGGAGATGCTTTAATGTCATGTTGGAGGAAGGCATGGAAGATCTCATACTTCATGAACGGAGATGCATGAATACTATGTTGTACAAAAAAGATGGAAGTCTTTCTTTTCATGTTCATGGAGATGTGGAAGGTTTCCCATGCCATCTACATGGAAAAGAGATACCATGTCGTGTAAAAGGATGCAAGACTTTCATGTTGAGTACATGGGATTGGTTTGGTACCACGATGTTCAAAGAGATGGAAGAGTTTGTGCCAAGTACATGGAAACGTTTTGATGTGTGACTGGAGAAAGGGATGGATGACCTTCATGTCAGATAGACAGGGAGGTTCTATTGCTTTCATTATTTTATCTTCTTTCTTATTGTAGAATAGTGACACACCTTTTGTAGAAAGAACTGGAGGACTTTCATCCCAGCTGTTTGGTGCTGTCCTACCTTGACTGCTTTGCCCAACGAGTCAACAGAAAAAAGACAGAAGACTGTTACTCCAATCTGTGTGGGGACATTCCCTCAGCTTCATCATGTTTGCCAGAAATGCAGGGATGAAGGATAGGTCTGGGAAAGAGGAGCTTTCTGTGGGTGAGGTTCAGGGGCCACTGGCGCCATGATGGTTCACATTCTTTGAAAATGATAAAATATAGTACAAATCTGGCCAACTGGAACAAACCACCCAAGGGAATGCAATTCTTGTGAACTATTATCTCTTCATCAGTATATGTGGTTACTGTTGATATTAATGCAAAGTGGAAGCTTTTTTTCCTTTTTTTTTTTTCATTTCTTTGTTTTTGTATTAATGAGAAAGCACATAAACACATTCCCCAGCAGTTTTCACATACATGGACTTGCTGTAGAAAGAAGTGGAAGATTGTTCTCAAAATATTTGTGGAAATGTTCTCCCACTTGCTTGTCTGACATGCAGAGAGAAGCGAAAGGTTTTCTTACCTTCAGTGTTTTATCTTATTTACATTCGAGAAAGAGGTGGAAGACTTTCATCTTGTATGTACGTTCTCCTATTTTCATTGTTTTATCTAAGTTGAAAAAAGAGCTGGAAGCCTTTCATCCTGTATGTATGCCCTTCTGTCTTCATTGTTTTGTCTGATATGTTTTGTAGAAAGAGCTGGAAGACTTTCATCCTGTATGTATGCCCTTCTGTCTTCATTGTTTTGTCTGATATGTTTTGTAGAAAGAGCTGGAAGACTTTCATCCTGTATGTCCTTCTGTCTTCATTGTTTTGTCTGATATGTTTTGTAGAAAGAGCTGGAAGACTTTCATCCCATGTATGTGGAGATGTTCTCCTACCTCCATCGTTGGAAAGCACAGCAGTTTCAGTCAGTGCCCAGTATGCCAGCAGCGGTGAGTTGTGAAGTTCATGTAGTGCCGTCTTTGTTGGATGTGCAGTTTCGGTTCTTAGTGATAGTGTGGTGTGTGGATGTAGTCTTTGTATCTTCAATGTGCCTTGCTGTCTTTGTATCTTTCTTTAGTGTGTCTTACTTTGTATGTTAATGTACATGTATCTGTATTTATGTGTGTACAGTGTGAAGTGTGTGTATGCAAGTGAATAGGTTTGTTGTTTTGTGATGGAGAGGAAAAATCATTTGTTTTCACTTAGTGAATACCAAGTGCATAGCTGATGGTTAAGATTGCTTATGTGTCTCTGTGGCAACAAAGAACATAAATGCATGAATACGCACACAAGCACAATTACACATGTAGACACACATACACACACAAACATGCACACACACACATGCACACACGCATGCACACACACATGCACACATGCACGCATGCATGCTGAAGTTAACACACACACTGAAGTAAACACACAGAGACTGAAACAGAATGGAAAATGATCTGTAACTGCATATAACTCTTCACCATGCTTTATGAGTCAAATGACCCAGAGAAGCACAGAAATTAAAAGTATCTCCTGAACTAATCAAAATATTCCTCTGAAAATCCGGGTATTGTCAGAACTCTAATTACTTATATGTCATTCAGGTTTTGTCTTTCTCTAACTTTTGTCTTTTCTAGTGAAAAAGCAACAAAGTCATCAGTTACATAACTGAACTACACTTCTGATGACACAGGTCTTACAGGACCTGTGCTCTAAAATTTTCACCATACATATTTTGACTATACATTCTTGACCATGCGAGTCTCTCACAACCCATGTATTTCACAGAGGCTTTACCCTGTCTCACCCTCAGCCACTGCTGCAGGTCTTCAAAGACCTATATCATTCAAGACAAAGCCTCGACAAAATGTACGAGTAATGAGAGACCTGCACTGTTGGGTGTGCGCAGTTGAAAGTAATGTCCAATACAGGTAACAAAAATCACAGTGCTTGAGATAGGACAGTGTTGTTTGTCTGCAGGTGGAAGCTCCCACCATGATGCTCAGCTACGTATTGCTGGTGGCCGTGGTGTCTCTGTCTCTGCTGATGGCCTTCAAGAATCGACACTACTTGTGTGCCACCAAACGACGCATCATTCATCTGCGAAGACTAAGCTCCACCTTTACCATGGGAGGAATATTTAGATAGCACTGCGACTTCTGAGAATGTGGGGATGGTTGCATGTGCATGATTGTGTATTTGAGTGCACGCACATATGCACATGTCAGTGTGTTTGTGATTGGGATATCCCCCTGTTAACAAGCTGATGGTTTAGGCATGAATGGAAATTGAAGTAACATATCTTGCAACAAGATGTTTATGGTTTATTTGAAGTCCTTTGTCTGAAGGAAAGAAATGAGCAAACAACAGACTGCTTGACTCTTATTTCATCATGAATCAGTGGAGATGAAAAAAAAAAAAAGTGTCATTTTGGAATAATTTTTACTGTTTTATTGTCTTACAGGAACTGGCATTTAGCACTTTTACCATTCAGAAATGTCACATCACAGAGCATGTTCTGTCTGCAGATGTTGTTAAATGGTTGTTAACGTTTCAATTTTTGCTGTTCAGGTTTTTTTTAGATTTGTTTTTAACTTTCATTTGCTTAACTTTTGTCAGAGCTGACAGATAAATATTGAAGGAATTGAAATTATCCTTTTTTTTTTCTCACAGGTCTGTGTCCATTTCACATCTACAAAAAAAAGTGAATACTTGCAATTTCTTGTCTGTTAAGTTTAATATCTGTTTCTTTGCTTGTCTTGAGCTGATTTCTTATGATAAGTGCCTTCACAAGAATGGCTGAAGAGTAGAAGTATGTGACTTTAACCATCTCCATTGTTACACACAACAAAGGGCCATACTTTGTGACACCATTTTCATTTTACTTGGATAAAAGAAAAGCAAAAGAAAGAAAAAAACTTTTTTGTTGTTGTTGAAAAGGAACACAACGATGGTGTTGGAAACGAATTTATGTGCATGGCAGGAAATGCTTACCAGAGTGCAACTATGTATTGTTTTCACTTTGATGCATTTTCTCATTTCCTTTTGCAAGTTATGGTGCGATGAAAAACAAAGATTATTTGCAAAACTATTTTTAAGGTCAGCCTGTTTTATCGTTTTATATCCTCATTCTTCTAGCTTATGTTCTTTTGCCTACACCCATGACTAAAAACATGCCATTGAAAAGTGTTTTATGGAATACAGAAGATCTAACAGCAAAATCCAATCAGATTGTGCAAATTTTTTTTAACTGAAGGGATTTTAGAAGAGTAAGGTCTGTGCGCCTACATTTTAGTAAATGTTTAAACTTCTGAGAAGTTATAATTGTACTTGGATGGTCTACTTTGAACTCATAAGAAGGAATTCTCTAAATATTCCAGGTACAATACTCTGAATCATTTTGAATAAGGACAATATTTGCTGTAATCTTTTTTTCTAGTTTACATCCTGCCGCATTGTGTATGTTGAATGAATAGTATGAAACAAAAATGAACAGACATAAATACATAGGGATGAAGATAAGAATTCAGTAAATAAGGACACAACTGAACAATTGAAAAGTAAAACACACAACACACACACACACACACACACACACACACACAGAAAAGAAAAGAGAGACTGCAACAATTTAACATTTTCAAATTGCATTTGCATTAAGGTCTTTGGGGTTACACCAAGATCAGCGGAGCTGTAATCCTTAACAGTTCCACTTGAGTGAGTTACCCTACCTCACTCTGAAAAGTGAGGGAAAATGGCGAGTTGTCTCACTTTGTGGCAGAACCCCATCACCGGTTCTTGCACATTTTATGAGTGTGATAGCTTCATGAGCTGGTGTCTTGTTGCCTGTTTTTCATGTGAATGTATGTACATGGACAGAGTTGGAAGTTTGTTTGCTGGTGTGCTTGAATTTACTTTTTTTTTTGTTTACTAATGCTTTTGATCACAAAAATGACATAGTTTAACTTTTATGAGCACTGTGATTGCAAATCCCTCCCACCTTTGTGCCTAGCAAGTACAGCACATTAAAAGATCATTGTTATTACAAAGAGAAGGAAAAAAGAAACAGTATTAATGAGGCGTTCAGTTTTCTTCACGTGCGTTTGGTTCGTCTGTAGGGCCATCCTCAGGTACAAAATGTATACATTCACTAATGTGTACGACTCATTTCATGCGTCATGTGATGCAAGAAGCCTTTCACAGGACTTCTCATTTTCCATCCGACATCTGCGTTGAATTCTCCTGTGTGTTGCTGGCCGAACCAGACGTTTGAAATTATTTGTTAATGGGAAAGGTGAGAGGCAAATATTCTTTGGTGTGTTTTGCTGAAGAGTATCTGGTAATTGAATTCCTGATTTTGACCAAATCAAAAGTTAGAACAGTACACTTTGGATGTTGTTATATGGAAAATGTTCCTGTGTTGCTTTGTGTTGTGTCTTGCTCGTTAGTATCTGTATTTTGATGAGTTATGAGGAATATGGTATAGCATTATTTCATTTTGTTATCTATACATCATTGACAATTTTTGAAAATATTCAGTGTCCACTTATTCGTTATCTTTCTTGTCATGTGTTTTTGATTGTCTTCATTGTTAATGATTACTGAAGTTTTAAGGCATCCTCCTGAGTGAAATGCAAAAAACATACATGGTATGTATTTCAGGGGCTTCACTTTGAGAAATCTGTATTTAAGAGAGATTTTGATTGTGAAGCTGCTTACAGCGATGCTAACACTCTACACAAGTGAAAAACTCTCACTCAGCTTAATTGACACCAGATCTTGTGCAGGTTTTGGGGCTCTGATACCTTATGCAGTCACATTAGTGCGGAAATAGACTTGGATGTTTGTACTCGTTCATCACACATGAATCAAAAATGTGTGAAGCAACTAGCTGTGAAAAAGAAAATGGGACAACACTCTAGCTGTGATATGTAAGATGTTATGCACTTGATTACTGTGTTGCAGTTTTAATGCGTTATTGCACAGGCTTGCTTCTTACTACCTACTAAGCGTTGCTTGTTAATGAAGTTCTCCTGACCATTGTTTCTTAATAATTTGCAAGTCGTTTCTTATGGATTACTGATCTTTGTTTCTTACTAATGTACTGACCACTGTTTCTGTCTAAATAATATGTATTGTTTTTGACTAGTTACCAAAGCTTGCTTCCAGTTATTTGCTGACCTTTAAGCTTTGTCTTTGATTTGTTACTGAGCGGCATATTTGACAGCTCTTCTTTTTACTTACAACTGATCCTGGTTTCTGAGCTATTACCAAATCTTCTATCTAACTTTAAAAAAGAATGTTCCATTTTATGTGCATAAACATATGTACAATAGAAAAATACAGAGATAAAGCAAAATTTAAAAAAAAAAAAAAAAAATCAAATATTTTGTTCTTGCTTCACATACATTGTGATCACTATTGTTTTGTTTTGTTTTTTGTTTTGTTTTTTTTTTAATGTTTTTTTTTTTTAATTTCTGTTTTTGAAGTATTTGTTTACTGTGGAAACAAGTTACTGTTTTCACTGCTTTCTCATGAAATTATTAGTTGTTGGACAAAGATAATGATGATGTCAAAGTGATGTTGTGTTGTTGTTGTACCCAGGCTAAAAGACTCCAGGAATCATCCGAACAGCCGAAGTACTTGAACACTATGGTACAAATGCATCAGCTGGGGATGAGAACATTATGTGTGTGACCGCTTTTGATTACCCCATCACATTCTGACTTTGGGGGATTTTGGAGACTGATAATGTTATGCCAAGAGCTTGTCACAACTGAAGACAATCCCTGCAAAACTATGCAGAGCATAACAACATTTTGATGTAGCCTTGGTGTTCTAGCCTATGTCAACTGGCTTGACACAGCCTTAAGCCAAGGCGGGTCAAAGTGATGATGTCTGATGTTTTTTTGCTTTTTCAAAGCATTGGAAATGAGATTAATTCGAGAAACCAATCAGTGAGAACCATATGACCACAGGATGTGGCGTGCAGTGAAACCACTAACTATGGCAGGCTCCTCTTGTGTACTTGGTTAGTTGCAAAGTAGAGGAGACTGCAGGCGGAAATGTAAACAAATCTTTAAAAGTTTATGAATAAATCTACCGAACATGAACAAACAAATAAGGAAACAAATCATGATGCGTTTCGACCTCTTAAGTCTTCTTCAGGCAAGATCAACAACACTCAGGACTACGAAAATGAAGAATGATCAATCACTTCATTTGACAAGGTAAGTGATACTGGTTCTTCATTTTCATTGTCCTGAGTGTTGTTGATCTTGCCTGAGGAAGACTTAAGAGGTCAAAATGTCATGTTTTGTTGTTATTTGTTTGTTCATGTTTTGCGGATTTATTACATAAACTTTTTAGATTCCTTTCTTACTAATTTTCTGAGCTTTGTTTGTTACTTATTACTGTCCATTTTTTTTCTGCTAATTACTGAGTATTTTACTCATTACTCAGTCTATTCTCTTGCTACTCAGCCTGTTCTCTTGCTAGTCACTGAGCTCTGTTTCTTACTTATTACTCCTAATACTGAGTCTTATTTCTTAAACTGATTGGCAAGTTGTTTTTCTTACTATTTACTGAGCCCTATGTCTTATCAGTTACCGAGTCTTGTTTCTTACTACTTATAGTACTGTTACTTGTTTTTGAGCCTTTTTTCTGATCAGTTATAGAGACTTCCTACTGGATCTTGTTACTTACTAGTTACTGAGTTTTGTTTCTTATTAGTTATTAAGCTCTGTGTTTCTCACCACTTATGGAGCCTTGTTTCTTGCTAATTTTTCCTTTTTTTCTTTTTTTAAGCGATAGCTGAGCAGTGTTTCTTACTAGTTACTGAGCCTTATTTTCCAATCACTGAGCTTTGTTTCTTACCTATTATTTAGTCTTTTATAGGATTTATTATAGAGTCTAATTTCTGACTCATTGTTGAGCCTTGTCTCTCACTCTCGATTGAACCTTGTTTCATATATATTACTGAGCCTTGTTTTTAAATCACCAAGTCCGGTTTCTTATAGATCAGGGAGTGGTCATTTCCACCACCATGAGAATTCTTACGATCAGGTTTCAAGGCATGGATTTTCGCTGCCGGCAGTTTTGTCATAATTTCACAGAAAAAACCAAGGCATGGAAGGAACATGGGTCTTCAACCAAACTTCTGTGCAATATTTATTTACCTTTAATGTTTAATAAGTCCACTGCTGAACAATGTAAATTCGCAGTCGTTCGCTGGATACTTTGTCTGCAGAGGCTGCCTCACAGTGCAAGGCCTACAACTCATTTGGCACAGGACAAAAAAAAAAAAGCTGCCTGCAGGTTTATGGAGGTAAAAAATAAAGTTTCATGCAAAAAACTCTGCATGATCTCAGTGATATCTGCTAGCTAAAGAAAGAAGTAATGTTGCTTATCCCTGGCAACTTCCCTATTATCATTGTTTCCTGGACATTACCATCGTTTCCAGTTAATTGCTGACCCATCTAGCTTACTACCTACTGAGCTTTGTTTTCTAATTGTTGAGTCTTCATTTGAGTGTTTTTTGTAATTTTTTTTCCTAATTGTTGAGTCTTCATTTTTGAGTGTTTTTGTAATTTTTTTTTCTAATTGTTGAGTCTTCGAGTGTTTTCGTAATTTTTTTTTCTAATTGTTGAGTCTTCGTTTTGAGTGTTTTTGTAATTTTTTTTCTAATTGTTGAGTCTTCATTTTGAGTGTTTTTGTAATTTTTTTTTTTTCTAATTGTTGAGTCTTCATTTTGAGTGTTTTTGTAATTTTTTTTTCTAATTGTTGAGTCTTCGTTTTGAGTGTTTTTGTAATTTTTTTTTCTAAATGTTGAGTCTTCATTTTGAGTGTTTTTGTAATTTTTTTTTCTAATTGTTGAGTCTTCGTTTTGAGTTTTTTTAAACTTTTTTTTCTAATTACATCATTGTTTGTGAGAAGGGCAGCATGTGTATGTGTCAGGGCATCCATTGCTGTCATTTGTTACAGGCCTTTGACCTTTGTGATGAATCAGTATGTTACTTCATCCTGTGGCTCAGCGTCATTTTGCTCAGTCATGTACTGTGATCTGTTGTTTTTTGTTTTCCACTTGACTCCACATTCATTTCATAGAATATCATGCCACAAGCCTGGTCGGTTCACTTCATTAGTGCAGGGTTTTATTATTACTCCCGTTGCTGTAAAGATTTTTTCCCCCAAGGAGGATGAGGGGATTGTGTGGGAGCTCTTTTTTTTTTTTGTTTTGTTATGTGTTATTTTTTGTTTGAATGGTTATGTAGAATATGTGTGTGAAGAGTTCATATGAACATGTAAATATATAGACATAATTTAAGAGCCAACGGGAAATCCTGTATCTTGTATTCTTTTGATAAATGAGACGGGCGCAATCTACATATGTCCATGTTGTTTCAGTGGTTCAAACCTTGCATATAACTGGGAGAGAGTGGGGTGGGGTGGATGTGCATTGATATATAGCTGGTGTATGTGTGTGTGTGTGTGTTTTACATAAAGTACTCTCTGTTCTATGTGGTGATCTCAAAGGTCCTGTGTGGGCAGCGGGTTATAATTATAATCGTAAAAGCGAAACTGCTTGTAAATATCGTTACCTCTATGAAATGCCTGCCACCACTATTTTCACCACTACAACGATCATTACCACCAACCCCACCCTCCACAATTCCATGACATGGATTGTATATGTAAAATATTTGTACATGTTATTTTTCTGAAAACATGGATACATTCGTGTTTTGGTAACGTTTTATTATCAAGGCTATTTTTTTCTCATTATTTTTTTCTTAACGAAAATGTGTTCAATTTTCTATACTTACTTTCCCTGATCATGTCTAAGTGCACATAGTTAAACTTGGACAGAGATGGGTTTAGTTACCGCCAAGAACACAAACAGAATACACGACTAGACACATACTCTTTTTTTGTCAGTGTTCTTGGCGGTAACTAACCCCTTCTCTTTCCAAATTTTGCTTCACTTTCAGCCTTCAGTCACTCCATTTTGAAACTATACATAGTTAGTCATGAACATCGTCTGTTTTTCATACATAGGATTCACTGATTGCTTCTTGAAATGATTCATTACTAGGATCATTGTTGAGGCGATCTGGCGGGGGACGCTCACTCACACTGGCTCTCTAACACGGCAGTTCTGGTGCAGGCATCCATATTTTGGAGCTGAACCAGAATTGCTGAACACTCACCACAGTGACTGCACAGTAGTATGATGTCTTCTCTGGGAGATTGCTTCATAATGACCTGATAGTGCGTGCCTGTCTTTGGACTGAGGCCACACCATAAAACCAGCCAGTGGCTGTGGTGTCTGGGTATAGGTGAATCTGGAAGGAGTGACATTGGATAAATGCAAATGGGAGGACACTGAAGATAAGACAAACAAACAACAACAACAACATCAAATCACCACCACACTACCACGCTATGTCACAAGAAGCCGCTAGTGTACAACTTGAAACTGATCATTATTTTGCATTCACAGGGTGTTGATTGTTGCCGTTAATAGAGGATTGATAACTCAAATCACCAAGCCGAGATAACTAGCAGTTAAGCCCCTCAAGATAATGGATCAAAGCTTTCTCTGATTTTGTAGGTCAAGAAGAAAAGGGTGGAGGGGTGGGGGGAGATATGAACTTGCTCAACACAGTTACGAAATAATTTGTGACAAAAATAATATCTTGCTTTAATTAATTCACATTAATGTGTGGTCCAAAACAAATTTGCAGTTTGTTCCCGAGAAGCTGGCAAGGCTGGTAGTAACTAGCTGCTAGTGTTTGGTTTCTCACCAGTTTGATGTAAGGCCCACTGTGAATCACTGTTGAATAAAGACTTCTCAACATACAGAATAAAGGAAGTTAAAGGGAAAGCGCTGTGCATATAGTGCTTTGAGTAAATGTAAAGACTAAGAAATATTGAGAAAAAGAATGTTTGTCCACCATCCACCATCAGTTGAAACTAGTTTATGAGCAGAGACTCAATGCGGCAATTCAATATTGTCTGTGTTACTTTATCATTAACAACGAAATATGAACATGGAAAAAAAAAAATCAGAAAATGGTTTCATGCCACATTACCTAAAAGATAATATTTACGAAGATGACTTTTTGTATGTGTGAAAACAGTTTCATGCCTTTTTAAACCAACAGAAAAAGCATCTAAGACAACAGTTTCACCGTGTTGGCGTTGGTTTAAATTTCTAAGATAATAGGAAGAAACTCAGAGGAAAGCTTGACAGGAGAAGGTTTTCAGAGAAGAACCCCCCCCCCCCCCCCCCCCCCCCCCCCCTCAGACGAGTGTTTAGTCCTGAACTCTTTACACTCAAAGATATTTCTAAGATACCATATAGTATTGTAAGATTCATGTCTTCTGTTACATTTTTTTTTTTTTTTTTTTACTTGAAACTGCATTCCAGTTTAGATTGTCTTACCACGCCGAAGTTCAACTGTAATGCCAAATCTTAGTTTCTCTGTGTGTACACATGCCCTTGATTTGGGCTATGTTTGCAGATCAGCAAGTAGGTGTGTTTTTTTTACTTCAAGAGTGCCAAACACAAGCTTTCAGGAATTAGCGATCTTATTGTGCACCAAAACAAACACCTGTGTGAGCATTATGTTGTTGTTGTTGTCATACTCTGGCTAAAAGACTCCAGGGATCATCCGAACAGCCGAAGTACTTGAACACTATGGTACAAATGCATCAGCTGGGGATGAGAACGTGGGCAGCCACACTCCGACTTAGGGGGATTTTGGAGGCTGATAATGTTATGCTAGGAGCTTGTCACAACTGAAGACAATCCCCACATAGCTATGCAGAGCATAACCACATTTTCATGTAGCCTTGGTGTTCTAGCTTATGTCAGTTGGCCTGACACAGCCTTAAGCCAAGGCGGGTGAGCATCATTATTACCTCCCTATGAATGAAAATGTACAAAGCTGATAGAACTATTTCTGCTGCAGAGGAGGTTATGTTATGTCGTTACTGTGTCTGTGTGTTTGCCCATCTGTCAGCAAGATCATGTGAAAACTTCTGAAGCTATTTTAACAGAACTTGCTGGAGAGATGGAATGCAGCCCAAGGACAAGGGCATGATAATTTGTGTGGATCTGTGGTGTGGATCTGGATTAAAGGATGGATCCATGATCAGTTGGATCTTTATGGGGATCTGTTTCCTGGTGCGCCCTTGAGGCTGTGAATATTTCCCATTACTTCAGTGGTGGTTAAATACATTATACTTGTTTGCACTGTCATATTGTTTGCATGTTTGCACCGTCATATTGTTTGCATGTTTGCACTGCCCTATTGTTTGCATGTTCTTATGTATGCAGTTACGTTCTTTCATGCTTTTCCTGTTCATGACTTCAATTGTGATACAGCTGTTTACAGTGAAACCTCACATTAAAGACCCATCTAATTAGGACTGTCTCCAAGTAAGTAAAGCTTCTTTGATTCTTTTTTAATCTGTATTATGTTTGCATTTTCCTGTAATGCATTTACCCCACGACAAAGACACCCCCCCCACTCCCCCACATGAAGACTGTGTTATTGAAGGATTGCTGTATACCATGATTGACAGGTTCCACTGTGCTTTAATTCATATGCCATGTGTACTCTTCTAACAATCCACCGTGAAGACTGTCTCAGAGTGATGGTTTGCACTGTAGATGCAGTTATTGAAGGATCATTGGATATCATTATTGACAGGTTCCATTGTACTCCCAGTTGTATGCAATGTGCACTCTTAACAATCCACCATGAAGACCATCTCAGAATGACTGTTTATATTATAGAAGTGACTGATCATTTGAATTGCCAATGCCGATGCTCTGGGAATTTCCTACACTTGTTCACAGCATATCATATGTTCTTCCAGTTTGTGATGCGATGAATCACAGTCTTGTTTACATTCAGAAAGCCGGTTTGTGATGAGATGAATCACAGTCTTGTTTACATTCAGAGAGCCAGTTCTACATTGCCAGCATGACCAAGATTCTTGAAGAATGCTATGTCTGATGGAATCTTCTTCCATTTCGTACCTTCTCGTATGGATTTTCGGTTTCCTACCTACACCTTTTTTTTTTTTTTCTTCTTCTTCTTTCAGTAAGATGTGTTGGGAATCCATTGTGAAAATTTGCATTACTGATGAAATCGGAAGCTGTTGTGATATTTCTCTCTACCTGCCATCTGTGTGTGTGTGTGTGTGTGTGTGTGTGTGTGTGTGTGTGAGAGAGAGAGAATGTGTGTGTGTGTGTGTGTGTGTGTGTGTGTGTGTGTGTGTGTGTGTGTGTGTGTGTGTGTGTGTGTGTTCTTTACATGCTATCATCTGCATGTTTTCATATTCACTAGAATTTCAGTAGAGTCACTCGTTTTCATTTTCATTTCTGAGTCATGTTACTTTTTGCTTGGTGATCATAGAGTCCAGATTAATAACTAATTTTTTTTTTCATTGCAGCTGCTCTTCTCATGTCAGCGAAGCTGTAACTTCTGCAGTGACTAGTTTGTCCATATGGGTTTTATCATGGTTTTTGATTCATTGAAATCTTTTTCTTTTTGTTGTTGTTTGTAAACTGGAAGTAAATCAAGCAGAATGGCAGGTGCTGTCAGATGGGCCCTTTTTGTTGTTGTTTAAAATCTGCTTTAAGGATGTCAGTTTAGATTAAATGAAGCTGATAGCTTTGTGGTTTGGTACTTTTCCAAAGTGGGGGCTTTTCCCCCATGTGTATGACAGCCCTGAAACAGTTGTGTATGGTCTACTGGGCTCTAACAATGAACTGAACTGAACTGAGGCCATATATTAAGGCTTACAGCGAGTCAAAATGAAAACTATACACACGACTGTTAATTTGTACAAGATCAAAATCTTAAGCCAAGTTCAGTTTTAAAATGGACATAGCCCTGCAGACTCGTAATTCTGGTTGCATTAAATAACAGAATGACTGTATTGTTTGCATTACATTGTTGAGTTTTGCTCACATGTGAAAAATTACTGAAGGACCATTTCACACTGGCACACTATACCATGTGTTCATTTGTTCTCTTTCATTTGGTTACCCATGAACATGAACAGCCATTTTCTGCTTCTCACAGAATTTGGATTGCTTGAGCTTCTGAAAAGTGAATTATTTCCATAAGGATCCTTGCAGATCTGCACAGCATAAAGCATCTGAGGAAGTAGTTTTGGTCAAACAGATGATGGCCTGTGTTTGGCATAGACTTCAGTCAGTGCAAAGATACAGAGTGACTCATTCACTGAGAGGTTCGTTTTGTCTCATGGTCACAGTGGTATTTGAATTTTATCAGAATGTTGTTGTGTGTAAACTATTAATCATTACATAATCAGTAGATGTAAATATTATGAGAACAAAAAAATGCTGCCGCCAGAATGATTTTGAGCTATTATGCAGACTTCTTGGGTTTTTTCTTTTTTTTTTTCTTTTCTTTTTGTTTGTTTGTTTGTTTTTTTTTTTACATAGAAATGTCAAATATAGATATTGTCAGTGGATTCTTTTTTGTCTGTATCATTGTGTGTGTGTGTGTGTGTGTGTGTGTGTGTGTGTGTGTGTGTGTGTGTGTTTTGTTTTGTTTTTTTTTGTGTGTGTGTGTGTGTGTGTTTGGGGGGTTGGGGGGTATCAACAGCTCTGTACTTCTTTCTTCACATTCTCTCCACACCCATTAAGGATGCTGGGGGGCTCTTTCTATACAAATTTTATCTCCCCCCCCCTCTCTCTCCTTTGGAAATATTGTGCTAGCACTTTTCCTGTTTCCTGCGTGTCTCTCTATATATCTTTCTTCTTAAATTGTCATCTCTCTTTGCCGTCATGTACTGATGTAGCGGTTATTTTCTGCCTCTGTGGCTTATTCTCTGTTCTGTGTCCAAGAAAATCACTTTTTTTTTTTCTTTGGTCACAAACAGTAACTTGCCGCCTCTTTTGCTGCAAACTTGAGACAGTGTAATAAGACAGTTACACACTGTCCAGAGTGAATGCTAGTCATTCATTCTCCTGTATCTCTTAGCCCATTTTGTGGAGAGGTATGTGTGTGCGTGTGTGTATGGCTATGTATATGTTTTTGTTTTTTTTTTGGGGGGGGGGGGGGGGGGGGGGGGGGGGTATTTAAACAAATTTCATTGATTTTTTGTTCTAAACAGAATGGCTAGCACCCTGGCATGGCCTGTATTTGTCAGTCCCAACTACATCAGTATATTAACTTCTATGTTATTTATCGAATATGAATATCTACAATTTGTCTCTTTCTTTTTTTTTTTTTTTTTTTTTTTCGTGGATTGGACTTTCCCTCCAAAAAGTGTTCACAGTCCTTAAAAGGCCCTTTGTGGCTGGCAAGGATATAATAATCAAACTAAAAACCAGAATCCATTTTCCTTTGTCTGAATAATCAAACTGAAAACCAGCTTCCATTTTCCTACATCTGCAGTGTGTAGTGAATGGGAACCATGTGTTTTCTTGCCTACCGATACACAACTAGGCATGAAGTGTATGCGTGTACATGTCCACCATTCCTTTTTTTTTTTTTTTTTTTTTTTTTTTTTAATGCTGATCGATGAGAATGAGGATGATGATGAAGATGATGCTACGGATTTCCATTTCGGTCTGAGACTACATGACAGGGCTGTACTCTACGCTTCCTTTCATAATATATCCCAGCGTCAACCAGGCCCGAGAGATACAGGCACCTGCAGTGTTGGTCAGGAAATTTGAGCAACACTCTCAGAAACGCATCCATTAAGTGGATGAAACTCGACTGTGTGGTCCCAGTCTTCCCAACTGAGTCCGCAGCAAACTCAACTCTGGGTAGGAGCCGGTCGGGGCAGAAAAAAAACCCACATGACTCTGATGGGATTCGAACCCACGACCTCCCAGCCAGGAGTCCGCGACGCTAACCACTTCGCCACGGCGGCTGGTTGTCCACCATTCCATTCCATTAGTCAATGTGGACAAAACATGTATGTTCTACAAAATCCCACCAAATTGTGTATTTGTGGCATTATTTTTAACAACTCGGTCCAAAGTTTTTCCACTATATCTTCTTTGTTTCAAAAGCTGTTTCTAATTGTTTAAAGTGATACCTTGTTTGTTTTAAAACAGCAAAGCAATACTGTTAATGCATAGGGAATGTACTGTCGATGTATCACAATTTAATGCTTCACAATATTTACATGTTTTTGTTCTAAACTTATTAATTGCATTCAAATGGAGTGTGAAACATTGCATTTTAATGTGATATAGATAATGCCTTGTTAAACTTTGTTGGTTACTTTCATATCAGAGCAGATGCTAATAAAAAGTCTTATTTTTTCACATTTTGTTTGCTTTTGTTACTGGTGGTGGTGTTGTTTTGCTTTTGTTACTGGTGGTGGTGTTGTTTTTGTGTGTGTGTGTGTGTGTGTGTGTGTGTGTGTGTGTGTGTGTGTGTGTGTATGTGTGTGTGTGTGTGTGTGTGTGTGTGTGTGTGTGTGTGTGTGTGTGTGTGTGTGTGTGCTAGTGTGTGTGTGTGTGTGTGAGTGTGTGTGTGTATGTGTGTGTTGTGTGTGTGTGTGTGTGTGTGTGTGTTTTAATCCATGTGTTTTGTGTGCTTGAGGGGCGTTGGTCCCATGCTGCACTTTCACCATACACAACACCACCTGGACACACGAGGAACTATGATCCTGTACACCTTGCTGCAGGAGACACTGCACTGCCAACTGACATATTTCTTCAGTAGTGGTCAGTGATGCCCTATTCTGTCACGGAGTCAGTTGATGGGAGCATCGTTTACTGCAGAATGATGGTTACCATGTGCCACCAGTCTCAGCCTCCATGGGTCTGATGATGCCTAAGATCTGGACCAAAACTGCTGTAGATGAGGTTGGCAGGTACTGAGGATGGATGGAAAGAAGGGCTGTTATGAGAGTAGGGAAAAAAGGGTTACATAATATCAGGTTTCACAGTGGGATGACTGCAGGAGGAAACTGAAACAGGAGCAAACAAAGCCACTACTGCGTCGCCAAACGAAACAACTAACAAATTACAGTACAAACACAATGCACTTCAGACAAGACAAATGACATGAAAGACAATGCCTTTGTTGACTTTAATGCTATTAGTCTTGCCCGAGGAAGACTACTTAGGTCAAAACTCGTTGTGTTTGTTTTGTAATTTATTTGTCCCTTTTGATTGGTGACGCTGTAATTATAATTTTGGTCTAATATCAGATATTTTTCATAACTTTAATATGATGAATGAAGATCATGCTTTCTGCATGCAGTTTGGTCGATACTATGTGACATGGCCTTACAGGGTTCTGGTGTCAACCAAGTCTGAGAGATGCAAACACCTGCAACAATGGCCCAGATATATCAGAAATGCTCAGGGGGATCAAGCGTAAATATGTGCTGACAGAGTCACTGTTTAAGGCAATACTACTCTCAGCAACTTTATGCAAGAGCCGTTAGGGCAGACGTATCTTGCAATGTTAGATAATCTCCAAAACTTCGTAGGTTTATTCTATATTAAGTCGTATGCAAAACAACAAGACGATTTTTTTTCTTTGGTATTGTATGCCCAGTACAGTAATGGGCTGTTGACAAGGTGAAAATAACCTCAACAAATCACAAATTAAAAAAAAAAAAAAAAAAGTGCCTGTACGAGAGAGAGAGAGAAAGAGAGTTTCTACTTCTAGGGACCGCATTACACACCCAGCCATCACCACAGCAAGGCACTGTGTTCATGTGACCCATATACTTGTGCAACATGGGCATTAGTGACATCAAGTACATTTCCACACAATCATATGTATTAGAAAATCAGTTTTCGTGTCATCCAAGTTTTAAACTTTTAATCATATTTTTCACACACAAAAAAAAGGAAGAAGGTGTACAAAACAATCAGATAACATGTAATATTTAAAAAGTGTCCGCTAGTAGTACACATGTGCAAACCATCGGACAACAATGTAACGCTCAGTAATATCTAATTGCAATACATGTGTGCGAACTATCCTACATTATACATTATACTAACATTTAGAAAACGCCTGTGTCAGGTGCAATAAAATGGTCCATACTGATGGTTTCACACAGATAAAAGTCAGCTTACACTACCTGTATGTTTGTTGTTGTTGTTGTTTTTTGCAACTAATCTTGTCAAACTTCTGCAAGGGAGCAGACACCACTATCATATTGCCATTCACACACCCAGAAGGAAACAAAAGACGATCCCTGTGACAGCTATCTGTAGCGCTTAGCCTACTTGTTGACGCGCATCAGATGATCTTCAATACATATCCAATCTCTCTGGCAAATCAGCTGTCTTGGGTGCATGAAATCCACCTCAAGTCTTTCAGCCTCATTCAGCTGGATGTGTGGCATAGTACCATGCCCGGCCTTAGCTGAACCAGCAGGTCGGGCAAATCCGACACACCCTCTTCCTGGGACATCTGACATCAACAGAAGTTGATCATAATGAATCCATCCACACTCTTTGGCTGGAAATACACCCTCTGGCTGTGACCTGTGACTGCAGGTGTAGTTGGTCGTCATGAATCCAATCAAATCCATGCTATTCTAATTGCCACTTTTCCATGCTGAACAGCTGGTGGTGCAAGCGATCAAGATTCTCTCAAGATTTGCCACCGTGACTTCCTTATCGTTATCTGAAATGTCCTTCCGGGTCGTCTGCTGGGGTAAGGCGCCATCGTGTCTTCCATAATCACCTTTGTTCAGTATCTTCTGTGGAGCTGGTTTTGTTTTGTTTTGTTTGTTTTTGAGTGAAACCATAGCGCAGATTTTTTTTTCCCTTTTCCCAGCTTTTCTGGGCGTTGTATCATATTCTTGAGAGAGAAAGTGAAAAAAAAAAAAAAAAAAAAAGTCTTCGTTTTCCCAAAGTTCAAGGGTCAAGTGCTTCATGTACCAACATATATATTTTTCTGCTTCTTGCCTGTCAGAGTAAAGAAAATGTCATGGACAGACGCACAGGAAGGCCTACCATGCACCTGCCTACAATGCCAGGTTGTCTCTGTTCTCTTCCATGACGGCAACAAGCCTACGTGCATATTGTGTTGCAGTTCGGACGGTTGTGATGTCTGCAGCACACCTGGTAAATGTCGCAGTGCATAAGATTCCAGAGCTGCCTTCTGGACGAAGTTCCATTTGTTCACAGCTTTACAAAGGAACTGCTCTTTGGAGGACAGGAACTGTTCTGGGGGAGATGGGTATCGTTCTCTAGCTGTAGCCCTTACGGGAATCTCGTATCTAATGTAAAGGATACAGTGAGCCCTTTCGTTCACATTTCATGAATAAAAAGATATTGTTAATTGGCATTATGTATATTGAACATACAGCATTGTTTCTGCCCTAGGAACTGATGAAAACCATTTATTCTTTTTTATTTTAAGTTACCAGAAAAAACAACATAAAGCATTGTACAATGCACAACCAGTTATCTCTCGACTATATATCAAAAGAACAATCAAAGAAAAACAACGTGCGTGCGTACGTGTGTGCCATGCGTGCGTATGTGTGTGCGTGTGTGTTGTGTTACGAGTGTCTTGTGTTATGCGTGCGTGCGCGCGCCTGTGTGTATGTGTGCTTGCATGCGTGAGTGTGTGTGCGCGCGCGCGTGTGTGTGTGTCTGTGTGTATGCCTGTGTGTGTGTGCACACTTGCCTGTGTTTCAAGTAGGCCGAATGAGCGGGTCATGAACTCAAAATAGCCATTTAGTGTGTGGGACTGAGATACAGAGCACTACTTTGAGCTGACATTCGACACGAAGCAGTCGAGTAGGAATGTTATTGGCTGCGTGTGTGTGTGTGAGAAAAGTTGACTCGCTCACCTCACAGGGAGTCTGGAGCCCGCATCGACCAGATTTGATTCAATTCATTCATTAATCAGTTACTCAAAATTACTTGAAGCGGGTACTAACTAAAACGTGTCCTTAATTTCAGACAGAAGATGTCAACACTAATTTCGTTTCGATGGTTAGCCGCTTTAATGGTTAAAAAAAATGATCTGGTGGCAAATTGGATTTTTATAGATAGATAGATCGATATATAAACAGATAGATAGATAACAGCGGAAACCAGTTTCTGGTTCTGGATAAAAGACATGGCCAAGATCCGAATACTTAGGCTGAAGACACTGACGATCATGTGACAGAGTTCATAGGCTTGTCCAGAAGTAAGACCTTCATCTGTGGGACATGTCTGGTAACAATAAACACATAGTCCTTGTTTGACCAGGGGCAGACGCCAACATACACATGGTCTGTTCGGACACAGCTTCTACGTTCTTAGCTCTAGTAGACATAAAGTCTGTATCGGCATGCTCCCATTCTCACCACGGGGGCAAATCAGCTTTCCACCATTCAGAGAAACGGGTTGAAAGGAGCAATCTTCTCTCATCAACAGGAGAAATCTTCTCTGTTTCTGCAGTGCATAGAAAAAAAAAAAAGAAGCTAACTTCACATCAAAGAAGAAATGGTTTCTGTCGGTACGACGCGCTGCAGTCTGGATAAATCATACCTCTCACAGTGACTGTGGCTGGCCAGCTGCCATCAAAGGGCAGGCCAGCCATCATTGGGCACGGCTTGTTATCTTGCCAGCAGTGTCTGGGAAGACGGCCTGCACATAATCTGCCCACCGCGGGAAACGCACGATTCTTCATCACTTTCGTAAAAAAAAAAAAAAAAAAAAAAAAAAAAAAAAAAAAAAAGCATCACCCCTATGCATTTCTCTCTGTTTCAAAAGGCCTGGCCGTTCTTACAGGTGACAGAGGAACCCAGCAAAGAAGAGAGCGGATGTTTTGCAGTTTGTCTCATCGCCGCGATCTTTGCGTCGTCTTAAGCAACACCGTCAAGGAGTTAAAGGTAGCGGATGACTTACTTGAAGTGACACCTGAAGAGGCTCGGATCCTCAGACCAGAAGGCATCAATTCTTTGTGTTTTCTTCAATGCCCATACATCAGCACCGACGAAAGGTTCGGACCAAGAAGCCATTAGAGCAGACTTAAGAGGGGGAACAGTCAGGAGAAGTTGCCGCCCATTTCAAGTATCTGTCTCCTTTCCACAGACTGTATGCTGATGAAATCCTGAAGGTAAGAGCTTAGCAGAACACAATCCAGAAGCTAAACATAGGGCTTGGGGGGACACTAAAGATAGGGTTTGGGGTACACCAAAGATAGGGCTTGGGGTACTCTAAAGATAGGGCTAGGGGTACACTAAAGATAGGGCTTGGGGTACACTAAAGATAGGGCATGGGGTACACTAAAGATAGGGCATGGGTCACACAGCCAACACTGCACAGCAGTGAGGTTCCGGATCCCTGCAACTCCTTTGCTTGTAGGCCATGTTGTTCTACAAGGCGAGAATTAGCAGCACAGGTTTAGGAGTCTTCCGCACACTGGCTTCTCGTTCTTCATGCCTTCGACTGCACCGAAGAATCCACTTTGACGAACGCGTTCTATGACAGTGTGGAATCCTACCTGATCTGGAAGCATGGCCAATGCGGCCTCGTATTGGAACTGGCAATAATGCTTCGCCTGGCGAGGCATTGCGATGGAGACGTGCTAGCTGTTTCAGGCTCCGAATACACCTGACCATGGGACACTGGTTTCTGTCAGGCATCAGGCCTCCTTGCCGAGGGCATTAGAACACTTGGCTTCATTCCCCTTCCCTCAAAATGACGTATGCCGTCATGTGTGATGGCTTGAGGTGTCCGACACCAGCCGGTTGGGGGAGACGGAAGTACGGAATATGTGTGTCCCCATCTCCCTGTCAGGCAGCACAACGGGAACCAGGGACATCTGGACTGGAAGGGGCTTTAGGATCCGCTGAAGATTCTGGTGAAATTCTTCCAGAGACCAAACTCGTCTCCCCGTTATGTTTGTGTGTTACTCTTGCTCCATCACCACAACGACGACATAAACAGTCTGGAAAATATCATAAATGGTGATTTTGAAGACCTTCCATTAAGGAAAGAAGGAAGAAGAGAAGGAAGGAAGTAAGCAAGGAAGGAAGGAAGGAGGTGCTGTGGAAGAGGCAGGCGCAGAAACAGGAAGAAAGTGACAGGAAAGGGACTAACAAGACCCTATAATGGTGGTTACCTTTCCGGTACAGGATTACCAATATCAGCGGGCAAATCAAAGAAATACTGAAATAATATAAACAACTGTAGGGCTTCTTTGGGGGAAAAAAAAAAAAAAAAGTCAGGCCCGCTCAAACAAGTTGAATTTACAACAGAAACAAGTTATTCTCCATTTCCTTTCTCCAGATCCCCTGATTCCGTGAGGTAGAACAGTTCAACAGGTTCTCCTAGGTCTCTTGGTTGTATGCCAGGGCTGGAGTCTCTGCGCTTGTTTTCTATGGACAGTGCTGACATTGTTGTTTTCTATGGACAGTGCTGATGTTGTGTTTTCCGCCTGGGACAGGTTTGGAAATCATTTGACACAATCGTTTTTTTTTTCTTCACTGCCTGTCAGGCCATCGATGTCATTGCGAAGCGAAAGGTTAGTGATGGTTCGTGGTTAAATGCCAGAACTAATCCAGAGCACAAATCGTTATCTTTTTTGTTCAGGTCAAAATAGTCGATCCTTACCATTGCGTCTTCTAGTTTCGTGATGGTTAAAAAAAATGGTCAAAATAGTCGATCCTTACCATTGTGTCTTCTAGTTTCTCCGGATCTTTAAAAAAAGATAGCTCAAAATAGTCGATCATTACCATTGTGTCTTCTAGTTTCTCCGGATCTTTAAAAAAGATAGGTCAAGACAGTCGATCCTTACCATTGTGTCTTCTAGTTTCTCTGGATCTTATAGCGATACCACAGGTCAGTTCAGTGCTTGGTTCTAATAGATTACAAATAGCAGCCGTACCCGGGTGTCGTTCTCTTGGCTCATATTCGCCTGTCGACATAGCGTCAGCCTTTGTAGCTGTTGTGGATACAACTTCTAGGGAGAAGTAAACGGATGAAATGGACTCCTCATTCCGAGTCATTGTCGGCAAATCTAAACAATGAAATTGGCGGGTGTAAGTACATGTACTCTCTCTCTCTCTCTCTCTTATTTAATTTCACTGCATGTTGTAGTCCCTACTCAGGATGAGGATTGGATGTAAAAAAAAACACACGTCAGTGCTTATCTATTATTCTCGTAAATAAAGAAATCTCTCTCTCTCTCTCTCTCTCTCTCTCTCTCTCTCTCTCTCTCTCTCTCTCTCCAGGTAAAGGGAAGCAAAGTCTGTTGCAAATCACCAAAATTTTTGCAGAGTGATTACCCCTCCACATACCCAAAACAATTCCGGGAGTCTTGCGTGCAGACGAACTTTTTTGTAGAGTCCTTCACATTGCTCGACAACTACAGACGCACTGGCCAACTGAAGTGGGACAGAAGTTGCTTCTGTGTTGGTTTTGCTAAGTAACAACGTGGTATTGTTCAGAGACAGTCACCGAGTGTAATTTAAAACCTGTTGGCATTGACACAAACTGCTTGAAGTGGTTTGTCGGCTGGTTCACAACAACGGCATGACTGACTCGAGGTAGGCCCGGTTGACCTTTTATCATGTCTTAGTTGATGAGATGGGTTATCTGGAATTTAATGAACATATTCTACTGCGCAACATGGATTTATTTGCTTGTCAACGACGTATGACAATGTCTGGATATATATGTGCAAAGCAGCAAAGGATCTCTGGGCGGCTAAATATTGGAGGATAAATAAGCACATTTCCGACTGCGGTCATCGACCAACAATAATTTTAAAAACTTTTGTTTGTTTTGTGGATTTTTTAATCGATTCAAGGAATGGCTGCGGCGCCATGAATCGCAGACGATAGGTCGTACTCGTGCATACGTTTGTCTACATATGTGTGCGAGCGTGTCCAAATGTGCTTCTGCGCGTGACACACACACACACACACACACACACACACACACACACACACACACACACATGCACATGCACATGCACACACACACACACACACACACACACACACACACACGCGCACACACACACACACACACACACACACACACACACACACACACACACACACACACACACACACACACTTCTACTTTCATTCTTTTACTTTGTCAACTCCTCCTTCACACACACACACACACACACACACACACACACACACACACACACACACATGTTCAAACAGAAGCAAACAGACAGACAGACACACACACTCACACAACCATGCACATACACATGCACACATACAGACACAGACACACTGAACACAGACACACACAGTCACACACACACAGACACACAGACACAGACTTAGGCAGACACAAACAGACACATGCACACACACGCATGCGTACTTAATCTCTCACTCTCTCTCACACACACACACACACACACACACACACACACACACACACACACACACGTTCACGTTCACATGCACGCACGCACACACACGCACGCACTCACAAGTGCACATATGCAACATGCACACTCAATCAACTTCCCCCTCTTCTTACACACACACCCACACACACACACACACACACACACACACACACACACACACACACACACACACACACACACACACACACACACACACTCGCACTTACGCACACACACACACACTTACGCACACACACACTCATGTACACACACACACACACACACACACACACACACACACACACACACACACACACACACACACTCACAAGTGCTTAGATGCACACAAACAACCACCTTTCCACACAAGTACAGAGAGAGACAGACATAGACATGGACACACACACACACACACACACACACACACACACACACACACACACACACACACACACACCACCTCCCATTCCTTCCTTCCACCACCACCCCCAACTCACCCCTCCTCCTCACTCACTGAAATCTTAGCTGGCGCCACACTCAATCAACTTTAGTATAACGAAATCTGTGCTTTCTCTGATACATCACAAAGAATCAAGATCAGATCCAACCACCATCTCCATTCAGAACATTTCCATCTACCTCACTCGTGTTTTGTTTCTACCCAAAATGACCAATTGTGATGTTTCACTCAACCTTCCTTCACACCCCCCCCCCCCCCCCCACCTCTACCACTTACCACACACAGAACCATAGGGCGACAGCACTCATCATTATCAACATGACTTGGAGGCAGCACAGAGTCTCCTCTGATGGGTGATCTCGTGTCGACCTGATTCTGATTGTTCCACAGAGACTGCCAGAGCTGAGGGTTGTGACAGGAAGAATCTGTGTGTGTCCATCAGTGAGGTCACTGGAATGAGAGACACACGAAGGCAAGGTGACCCAGGATGCACTGAAAAAGAGACCGAGTGGAAAGAAAAAAAAAAAAAAGAGAGAAAACAGAAAATTCACCTGCCACACCACTTTCTCTCTGAAGGGACAAATGAAGGAAAGGCACCTGCGATTGTGTGAGGACAGCAGCATAGAAAGGAAGCCCTGGTGGCTTCCGCTGTTTGTCTGGCAGTGGCTATTAGAGTGGATGAATGGGGGCTTTACATGAAAGGCTTTCAATGCAAGTTGAAAAGCAAGCAAACACATGCTGTTCATACCCTCAAGAGTCACGATGCACGCCTGCACATAAACACATCTCTCTCTCTCTCTCTCTCTCTCTCTCTCTCTCTCTCTCTCTCTCTCTCTCATCACACACACACACACACACACACACACACACACATGCATGCATAAAACATCCCCTCCCCAAAACAGACACATGCATGCATGCAAACACACACACACACACACACACACACACACACACACACACACACACACACACACACACACACACTATGGATGTATGTGTGTGTATGTATGTATTTGTTATAAATATATTATGAACCTTAAAGTTTCATGAAGTCAGACATTTTGGCAGAGACATACAGGAAGACTACCTGAAGTTAACGATAACTATGTATAGCATCCTTTGTCTCTTTGTATGTCTCTCTCATTCTGTTAGGGTATAAGACAGTGAGGTATCCACAATCTTTCTACTTTCTATCTGTCTGTCTGTGTGTCTGTCCGTCTCTCTCCTTCCCCATGTCTAGATCTATCTATCTATGCCTGCCTATCATACATAACTGTCTTTATTCTAGGGAGACGGAAGATATTAGAGCCAGATTTTCTTCTCTCCACCTCTATCTGTCTGTCTGTCTCTCTGTCATGTATATGTGTGTGTGTGTGTGTGCGAGCGTGTGTGCATGCGTGCATGTGCGTGCATGCGCGCACACTTTTCCATTATTAGTCATGATATTTATGGCATAAGTCAGTTACAGTTATTATGTAACAGAAATGCATTTTATTGACAAAAAGAAAATAAGAAAAAGGCATTGTTTATTCTATCTTCTCCCAGCTCAGTTTCTTCAAGCTCTTCTTTGTTGTTTTATTTTTACAACATAACCCTTTGACTAGACAAACTAAGATTTTTTTTTTTTTCATGTGTGTGTCTTGGTCTGTACCTGTAAAGTGAGCTTGTAATTCAAGCCCAGTGCATATGTACTGTTGACTTGAACTTTGAGTTACAATGACAGCTTGAAGAACAGAAGTATGTAGGGTGAATAAGCTGGGTTTGCGCAAGTGGCACAACTAACTAGGAGAGGAAGCTCACAGAAAAAAAACAACTTTTATTGGGGAGTGGAGGGGGAGGGGGGAGGGGGTGGGGGGGTAAAGCAGGAAAAAAGAGAAAGACAAGGGCAATGAAAAAAGAAAATGAGAGATGAGGGTGAATGAGAGAGAGAGAGAGAGAGAGAGAGAGAGAGAGAGAGAGAGAGAAAAAAACAAACAAACAAAACAAAAAACCCTACCCCAAATCAACAAGAACAACTTGACAAAGCAATGAAAGAAATTCAACATCTTGACAACAGAGTAACGCATGATCATCATGACAATGCAGCTGCAAGTAGTGCAGGATTATGATGACTATGCAAGTCATGCATAATTCTTCGACAGTGGAATAATGAATACTTCTGACCAAAGCGTAAAATTGATAAATTGATAACAAATTCTGGTGACAGTGCTAATAATAATGTACAATACTAAGAAGAGTGGAAATGATATGTGAATCTGATTGCAGTGTTGATGATGCATTCTTCTGATGACAGTGCAAACAATACCTCAATCTGAATGGGGGGCAGACACTGCATGAGCATGATTCTGAGGCCAGTGTGTATGATAACTTAGATAAAAATGCATGAAATAAAATGATTCCTATAAACAGTACAAGATGACAAGTGAAACTACAGAACTCCGATAACAGTACAAATACAACGTAATTGTGATAACAGTGCAAATTATTCATGATTATGATGACAGTGCAAATAATGGACAATTCTGGTGACAACGTCAACAGTATTTGACTTTGATGACAGTGCGAATGATACATAATTCTGATAATGGGAAAAAAGCTTAATTCTTATAATAGTGCAAATAATACCTAATTCTGAAGACAGTGCAAGTCGTGAATAACTCTGGTAAGAGAACCAGCCATGAATAATTTTCAGACAATTAAGAATGAATGATTTTGATAATGAACAAAT
>JADBJO010000344.1:77500-95000 GCA_016801955.1 Conus betulinus | reverse complement strand
CACTTCATTGTTCGAACAGTACTTGAAAAGGAGTTAGTCCCCTTCCCCTCATCACAGATAGTTAAGGATGTCTCGGTAAATGAGAAAAGTCGATCGTTCTGTGGACCGGTCAAATCATGTCGCTGTATTAGATGGTGCATGGGGTAAACAAGCTCAGTTGGGGACCGGAATAGCTCAGGTGGTAGAGCGCCGGGCTCGTAATCTTGGTGATTCTAGGGTTGCGGGTTCGAATCTCCGCCAAATCTCAGGAGGATTTTTCTTTCGGAGTTAACATTGGTTCTGACTCCATTAGACTATACATCGAGGTTACGTGTGTGAAAGCACGCGTAACATCTTGCACACACGTAAAAAATCCCAACACCAGCTTTCGGAAGAGAAGGCCAGTTAGACCATTGATATGGATGACACGTTACACATGGCATGCACCCAGCGTCAGAAACTGAAAGAATGAAGCAAGGAAAGTCGAGTGAATGATATTGACTGGATGACACGGGAAACGACTGAATGAAGCGCCAGCAGGCAGCTCTTCAGTCGGCGCTACTCAGGTAGACAGCCCGTTGTGTACACAAGCGTGGATTGTCAGCGCCTAGAACCTTTGGCAAGGCGCTTTATACATGCTATGTTAATGGAAGAAAATTAAAAATGAATAGGTAATCGCGGCACACGATTACGGCATTTGCCAAGGAGGTTATCTGTTCACTCGTGTCTGCTGGTGTGTCTGTCTGTCTGTCACTCGCGTCTGCTGGTGTGTCTGTCTGTCGGTTAGCAAGATTACGGAGGAAAATCCTCTAGCAAACCAGTTTTAAAGCAGCTTGGTGAGAAGAAGACCCCCCCCCCCCCCCCCCCCCCCCGCAGCTCATTCAGTAGAGCGTTTTCTTTTAATGTTTATTTCACTTTGTGGATGTGCAGTCTTCCGTTAGAAATTCTGAAGTGCAGCCTTCTGTTCCCAGTCGACTATTCACGATAGACGGGTCGGTTCCTGACAAAACCCGCCGTGCTTCTTCTTCTTCTTCTTTTTTTTTTTCTTTTCAGTACTTGACTCAGAGGAGATACTTTTCGTGTTTGTCTCAGGAGAATGTTTGTTTTGTTTTGTTTTGTTTTGTTTTTGTGTATTTGACACAGGAGGGCAGTTTACTTATTTGTTATTGAAAGGGCATTTTTTCTCCCTCGTTGGACACAGGAGGGCAATTCTATTATTTAACATTGAATGGGCATTTTTTTCCTCGTTTGATACAGGAGGGGCATTCTACGTCATTGACACAGAAGGGGCAGGTTGCGTAAAGTGCGTTCCTTGTAGTTAAAGAAGAAAAAAAAAAAAAAAAAAAAAAAAAAAAAAAAGAAGAAAAGTACGCTTTGATCAGATGGTTTAAAATAAAAAAAAAAAAAACCCTTAAATTATTGGCGGGTGATTCTGAGCGGACGAGTCCCGTTCCCCGTGATTCCAAGGGAGGCTGGTGCCAGGCCTGAGCCATGGTGTGTCTGGCACTGCACAGCGGCATGCTGCTGCTGGTGCCTCAACCTTGGCCCCCTAATCATCCGTGACAACCACTGTATCCGTAACGGGGGCGGCGAGCCTGGCGCTAATGCATGACAATGTTGTAAGCAGACAGACAGACTGACTGGCAGACAGACGACAGACAGACAGGCAGACAGACAGGCAGACAGATCTGGCTCCTGTGCTTTGTGGGGTAGCTCGTATCGACCGCATGCAGGAAACCTGCAACGACTCGGATGACTGCTCCGCCGAGCTGGAGGTCACGGTTGATGATGATCTGGATAGAGGAGGAGAGAGAGAGAAGAGAGGAGAGATGAAGAGAGAGAGAGAGAGGGAGATGGAGTGTTTTAAGACGAGGAGGAGAGAGGGAGAGGAGAGAGAGGAGAGAGGAGGAGAGCAGGGAGATAGAGAAGACCATGAGCATTTAGGGGAGAGGGGGAAATTCACAAGATGAGAGAGAGGGGATGAGGGAGAGAGAGAGAGAGAGAGAGAGGAGGTAAGAAAAGTGGGAAGGGAGTCGAGGGGGAGAGGAGGCCGGTGGGCGAGGTAAGAAGAGTGGAGGGGGGGTGGGAGGGTGGGGGGGATGGAGAGCGAGGGTGAGAGACATTACCAGCGACGGACGAGAGAGAAGAGAGAGAGACGAGAGAGCGTAGGAGCCATGAGAACATGTCGGCACAGGAGAGCGCCGATGCGAGAGTCAAAAGAATGAAAGAGGAGAAAGAGAAGAAGAAGAGACTGAAGGAAAGAAAAAAAAGGAAAGAAAGGAAGAAGGAACGGAAAGGGATGCGAGAGAAGAGAAATGGAAAGAGAGAGAGAGAGAGAGAGAAATAAGGAACAGAAAAAAAGGAGGAGAGAGAGGGGGAGAAAGAAGGAAGAAGGGAAGAGGCAGAGAGAGAGAGGGAGAAGAGAAAGAGAAAAGAGAGAGAGAGAGAGAGGACGGGGAGAAAACAGAAGAGAGAAAGAGAAGAAGAGAAAGGAAGAAATAAAGAGAAAATAGAAGAGAGCGAGGAGGGAGAGGGAAGAAAGGGACCAAGAATGGAAAGAAGGGAATGAGCTGGAGAGAGGTAGGGCAAATCGGAGAGAGAGAGAGAGAGAGAGAGAGGGAGAGAGAGAAGAGAGAGAGAGAGAGAGGGAGAGAGAGAGAGAGAGGAGATGCGACGGTAGAGAGATAGAGAGAGAGAGAGGAGAGGAGGTAGAGAGAGAAGGAGACGTTGTTTATTAAATAAGAGGACATAGCCCCATTTAAAGGGGGACAAATGAGAGAAGAAGAGAAGAAGGGAGGGAGAGGAGAGAGGTAAGGGTGGTAAGGTGGGTGAGAAGGGGACGCGGAAGGTAGAACCATTACAACAGTGAGCGGCTGGTGGCCCCGATACCACAGCGAGTGAAAGAATTGAGAAGAGGAGAAGAGAAAGGAGGAGAGAGAGGCAAGACGAAAGAAGACGAAGACAGAAGGAAAAGAAAAGAAAAAAAAAAAGGAAACGAAAGGAAGAGACAGACAGAGAAAAGAAAAGAAGAAGAAAAGAAAAAAAGAAAAGAAAAAGAAGAGAAGAATGGAAAGAAAAAATGGAAAGAAAGGAAAGAAAGAAAGAAATAAGGGAAAGAAAAAAAGGAAAGAAAGGAAGAAAGAAAGAAATAAGGAAAGAAAAAAAGGAAAGAAAGGAAGAATGGAAGAAAGGAAAGAAAAAAGGAAAAGGAAGAAGGGAAGAAAAGAACGAAAAGAATAGAAGAAAAGAAAAGAAAAGAGAGAGAGCACTGACAAATTGACCAACTACAAGATTAACTGGCTGGCATACTGTATATAATCAGCTGTTCGGCTACCCTAAAGCACACAGAAAAGCCAACTCGAAAGAAAAATAGAAAACAATCCAACTGAAAAAAACTTGACACCCCCCCCCCCCCCCCACTCACTCACTCACTTTGTCCCTGCCCTAGAAAAAGAAATTGCGCGCTCCACTAAACAATACCCCTAACTCCCACACCCCTCTTCCTACTAAAAGATGTAAGAACAATAACTCCCTCGCACCCTCGCCATCACTTACATCGTCCAGACCATATAAAAGAAACAGCGCGTTCCACCAAACATCCCCTTCCCCCCCCCCCCCCCCCCGCATCCCCTCCACCCCCACCCTCTCCTCTTCCACGCGACGCCATCACTCCTCCTCGTAATAACAGACAAGAGTGTAGTCCACGGGCTGTGGGGCCCGCATTGTGTCGTTTGCTGCGGAGTAGCCCCAGCCGTGAACGTCCACATCGGATCCGCTTGGCCTAAATCGATAATCGCGTCGCCTTTCCAAACAAAACGAACGGCGTGCAGTGGCCTACTCAGCTTCTTACCGAGCTCTCTCACTCTCTCGTTAGGATCGGCTACCGTCAAAGACAACAACACCGTGCCCTTGCCACCCACACCACCACCCCCCCCTCCCCGCTCCCACCCGCCCCTCTCTCCAAACCTCAAACCTCAACCCCCCCCCCCCCCCCCCCTCCCGGTTCTGACCTTGACCTTGTTCCGACGGGGGGGGGGGGGGGGGGGGGGGGGGGGGGGGGGCTGGGACGACCGTGTGTGTGTGTGTGTGTGTGTGTGTGTGTGTGTGTGTGTTTGTGTGTGTTAGTGTGTGTGTGTGTGTGTGTGTGTGTGGTGAGAGCCAGAGCCAGGTCCGGTCGATGGTTGCTGAGCTAGCAAAAGGCGAACGCCACGGCCGCCGTCCCCCCCCTCTCCTCCATCCCCTCCCCTCCCCCCCCCCCCTGCCGCCCGCCACTTGTGTGATCATCATTGGACCCGACCCCCCCCCCCCCACACACACACACACACTTCCTCTGCCCCGAACTAGCTTACAGTGAATAAAATAAAGAATTGCTTTTTTTGGGGGGGGGGGGGGGGGGGGGGGGGGGGAAGGACAAAAAGGACGAGAGAGAGAGAGAGAGAGAGACTCAAGACTCGAGATATTTTATTCATTTTAGGCCTCAGCCCATCATTTTAGAATCATGAAGTGGGATGTGATATACAACTGAATGAAGCTATGTAGCAAATTCAAAATGAAAGCTAACAATGATATAGGACATATTCATGTAGTCAGAGCACCTCTCATCTTAAATCCTTTGTATAAAAATAATGCAAGATCATGTACGTCTTCCAGAACCGTCAATGACATTAATAAACTCAATTTAAACAGTGAAGGATTTATAATAATTTTAGGGTTAATTAACGTTTCACGTATACGTCCAAGTGCTGGACAACACAGAACAAAATGCACCTCATTTTCTTTGCTTTCATTACAGAAGGGACAAATTAGGTCGTTTGACACAAACGTTCTATATCGATAACGGTGTGTCACTAGATCAGAAATCCCGAGCCTAGATCTAGTTGTAATATATTTCAGATGCTGAGAGAGAGAGAGAGAGAGAGAGAGAGAGAGAGAGGTGCACACTTACACACACTTACAGACACACCGGCACACATAATCTTTCCCATTCCTTAGGGAGGTACGTGCAAACACTCCCAAAACCTCGGGCGCGCGGGCGCGCACATACACACCCACAAGCGCGCATGCGCGCACACATATGCGCGCGCGCACACGCGCGCGCGCGCGCGAACACACACACACACACACACACGTGCACACACACACACACACACACACACACACTCGCGCGCGCGTGCGCGTGCCTACCACACATACGACGCACTCACTTGCGCTCGCTAGCACGTACATACAGACATACACACACACACACACACACACACACACACACACACACACACACTCGCATCTCTCTCTCTCTCTCTCTCTCTCTCTCTCTCTCATTCTTTCTCTCTCTCTACGTGTGTCTCTGTCTTTGTCTCTGCCTGTTTGTCTGTGTCTGTCTCTTCCCCTCTCTCTGTTGCTGAATCTTCTCCAACAGAGCAGTCTGCATAATGCAGAGAGTTAGTGTTATAGATGAAAATGACAGAAAAAGATCAGTGACATGTCTAATCGGCAAACGTGGTCACTTATGATTATTTTCTACACTAAGAAACAAACTTCATAAGCCTGTGCTTTACACAGAAAAAGATCAGTGACATGTCTAATCGGCTTCAACATGGTCACTTATGATTATTTTCTACACTAAGAAACAAACTTCATAAGCCTGTGTTTTACACTCTGTGCGCGGGAAAATTTTATGGAACAGTTTACCGACTTTGAAAAAAAAGATGAAGGTAAAAATGTGGAAAAAAATTGTCATGAATGATGTATTTACTCGCAGATCTCCTGACTGCTGTTTAAAATACATGTTATTTCTGCGTTTGTGCAATGCATATGCATGAAGGAATGTTTGTCGGTGCATGCTTGTGTGTGCGAACGCATATAGGCCTGTGAATGTGGTCATGTGTATATACAGCGTGTGTTACGTGCATATTCATATTCCTTTCACCAGTGTATATAATTGTATACAACTAGTTTCACCACTGGGATTCATTCATAATTCATATTTCTGTTTTGTTTTTATTTTTTGTGTTTAAAATGTTTTTTATTTATAACGAATCTTAATTGGCTGCTAGATGTTGAAAAAAAAAAAGCAAATGTTGCTTATTCAGTGTTCCATCCGCTGATATGACATCACAGTTTTGACTTAAGTTCACACATACATACACACACACACACACACACACACACACACACACACACACACAGACACACACACACATACATCACACCACACCACACGCATCCGCGCAGACAGACAGATATATGCACACACCGCACGCACATACACACACACACACACACTTGCGCGCATGATTTACAAACACACACACACACACACACACACACACACACGCACACACACACACACACACAAGCGCGCGCGCGCGCACACACACACACACACACACACACACACACACACACACACACACATCGTGACATACTGAGAGAGAGAGAGAGAGAGAGAGAGAGAGAGACGAGAGAGACAGACAGACAGACAGACAGACAGACAGACAGAGACACAGAGAGACAGAGACAGAGATAGAGACAGAGAGAGCAAACAAGCATCGATCAAGGAAGGAAGGAAAGACGAAAAAGGAAGCAAACAACGGTGAAGAAGATACCCATCTCAGTCTCCACCGCAGGGAAAGAAAAGGGAGAAGATGACATGAAAATAATGCGGCCAGCTCCAGGACGATTGATGAGACTGAAGCGTGTTTTCAGGATGATCAACGTTGTGGTCCAAGCGATGGTGTTTTTTTTTTTTTCACTTCTTGAAACTGTTGAAAAAAAAGAAGAAAACCAGAAGTCAGGAGGACTTCAGTTAATCTCTCCAACCCTGTGTGTCGATCTCATCTTCTACTTGAACAAGCCAACAACATTCTGCATCGGTTTTGAAAAACTGAGTAACATGTTGGCACGAGACGGCGAGCCAGTTATATCATACCCGTTTCCGTACACCATTTACGGGATACACATACTTATGATAGCATACCTATTTCCTGTACCAATTACAGGATACCTGAATGTCCCAGTACTGACAAGGCAGCGTGTTCATGCACAGAGGGGAACGGGAAGACTCCAGTCCTGGAAGGCATGACCCCCCTAACACTAATCTGACCCAAACCCCCAATCTTAACGTCTCCTCACTTCAAAAAGAACGAGGAAACAGCGCGTGCAGAAAGGATCAGGGGAAATGTAAAGGCCTCGTGAAGGATGACATCTTATCTAGGAAGTGTAAAGGCCTCGTGGATGACAAAGGCCTGTAAATGCGTCATGAAGGATGACATCTTATCTAGGAAGTGTAAAGGCCTCGTGAAGGATGACATCTTACCTAGGAAGTGTAAAGGCTTCGTGAAGGATGACATCTTACCTAGGAAGTGTAAAGGCCTCGTAAGGAAGGCCTCGTGAAGGAAGACATCTTATCCGCAGGAAAGAACGCAACGAATCACCACCATCTTCAGACTGAGAACAGGACATCAGGTGTCATGTCCCGTCTTGAAGATGGAGATCTGGCTGTCTCTGTCTCTCTGTGTGTGTCTCTGTCTCTCTTTTTTCTCTCTGTCTCTGTCTCTGTCTGCTGTCTGTTTCTTTCTCTTTCTCAGGTGCTTCTGGAGCAAAAGAGACTGGGCGCCAGCCCACGTTCTCCAGTCCTTGTCCCACCATTGACACCCTATGACTGGGAACGTGTGTGGGCGCCTCACGCTAACAGCCGACCGTAAGCTAACAGCAATGCACACTCCCTTGAGGATGTGGCCTACGCACACTTCACCCACAGCCGCTCGCATGCTGTCCGTCACAGAGCCACTTCCAGTTTGCGCGCGCCTATAGCAAAATTTCTACGGCACTAGATGCTGTTTATTCTGCATAACTACCAGCACGTGTGCCCTCTCTCATGGCCACTCTTTCATAGTGAACAGGGGATAGTTCGGGCAAATGCAGAGACCTGCTTCTCACTGAACGCGCGTTAAGCAGACAACGCTTTGGTATGCATTCATTCATCAGGTAGGGAGGGTGTATTATCATGTTTCATAACAGAAATCGTTTTTTTTTTTTTTTTTTTTGCTGTCCCAACATCTGCGCCACCTCAGAGGCAGTGCACCCACGCCGCTCATTCCGACACGCCGTCCACAGCCACAGCCTGGTCGGCCCTGCTGCAGCCCCCCGGCACCGGCAATCCACAGGGAGCAGTCAATGTCAAGTCGTCAAGAGGCAACCCAACTGGAGGAGGAGACACTGCACTGCTGCCGAGTCACTTCGGTGGTGTTCAGTGGCGCCTGTTCTGATCTAACATTCGCAGGACACCATCTACTAAGCCCCCCTACTGACGACAATAATTGCTTAGTCGCGGAGCGGCATGAGTGAGCTCTCCCTCTGGAGAGTGCCACCACATCCTTCCAACGACAGCCCCCATGGACTCGCCGATACCAGTGACCCGACGACGGAACCAAACCAAGGCCACAGATGTGGAGAGGACATCGAAACTGAGGTCACCATGAGAGCAGGGCATGAAGGCCACACAATTTGAGACATTTTTTTTTTTTTTTTTTCAAAATGCTGATCGAGAATGAGGATGATTAAGATGATGCTACGGATTTCCATTTCGGTCTGAGACTACATGACAGGGCTGTACTCTACGCTTCCTTTCATAATATATCCTGGCGTCAACCAGGCCCGAAAGATACAGGCACCTGCAGTGTTGGTCATGAAATGTGAGCAATCTTAGCAAAAACGCATCCATTAAGTGGATGAAACTCGACTGTGTGGTCCCAGTCTTCCCAACTGAGTCCGCAGCAAACTCAACTCTGGGTAGGAGCCGGTCAGGACAGAAAACCCCACATGACTCTGATGGGATTCGAACCCACGACTCCCAGCTGGGAGTCCGCGACGCTAACCACTTTGCTACGGCGGCTGGTGAATTCGTATTTTTCTTTTCAAAGATCCTTCCTTTGCGCAGGATCGCAATACACATAGATTGTGATTAATCAGCAAACACGTCTTTCTTTTTTTTCTTTCTGTGTACGCAGGCTGATACTCCTGTGGACACTGCCTGCCCAATCCACAAAGGCGCCAGTTTATCTTAAGAAAGGAGGCAACAAAAGAGTCAGCGCAACAAAAGAGACAGGCAAGGAAAGCCCGCGACAGCAATCAAGAGCAGATCTCCCACATTGCCTGTCCAAGCTGTCACCGCACATTCCGTGCACGCATCGGCTTGATCAGCCACCTGCGTATCCACAAATAATCTCACCTTTCTCAACCCCAAGTTGACTGAAGTGTTCCTCGTCGATTCGACGGACGAACACACAGTTGGTGGGAGGGAAGGAGAAAGCCGACGCTGTATAACCACGGAGAAAACTATTTTATGCTCAACCAACCTGTTCCGTCTGTTTTATCTTTTTTTTTTTTTTTTTTGCTGAAACCCGCCGTGAGTTTACGCATTAAAAATGTAAAGGTCTGGTTTTCTTGTGTGTAGCAAAAAGTAAGACTCGCGCGTCTTTGTGTCACATCCGAATTCACATCCATACCCTCACACACACACACACGCGCACACATGGATTCCCGTGGCACACAATACAAAGCAGTTGGTCTTTTGCTGTTGTTTAGAGCACACGGGGAAAATTGCAGCAGACGAAAACAAATTTGTTCGCACCTGACAATACATACTATGGTCGATGTCTTCGAGCGGGTGCTGATTGGTTCTGTTTGCACAGAACCTCGAGCTCTATCAGAACATCCTGTCCACATATTAACTAGGACGCGGCCAACATAGCTCGCCAGTGTTGAAGAGAGCGAGCTATCGTGCAAGTTCTGCTATGACAAACAACAAAGTACTTCCAGACCTCCAAACCATGTTCTTCAGTGGAACGTTCCCAGCAGATGAGCTGTGGAGGAACAGCCTGGGAAAAGGACCAGCCATTACACACGCCTCCAAATCCTGTGTGCTGCACACTTTGTGGATTTGGATGCAAACGGCCAGCCTTTACATCCTAGATCCTGTGTGCTGCACACTTTGTGGATTTGGATGCAAACGCCAGCCTTTACATCCCAGATCCTGTGTGCTGCACACTTTGTGGATTTGGATGCAAACGGCCAGCCTTTACATCCCAGATCCTGTGTGCTGCACACTTTGTGGATTTATCCGTAAAGGGACCAGCCTTTACATCCCAGATCCTGTGTGCTGCACACTTGTGGATTTATCTGTAAAGGACCAGCCTTTACAGCCCAGATCCTGTGTGCTGCACACTTTGTGGATTTATCTGTAAAGGACCAGCCTTTACAGCCTCCAGATCCTGTGTGGTGCACACTATGTGGATTTGGCTGGCGTCTTAAACATCCGTGGAAAGGCTGTTGTCATTGTCACAGATGAAACCCACCTACCCACCATCACAGTCGATTGTCATTTATATTGAGTAAAAAAAAAAAAAATGTATGTGGGTTGTTTGCGGAAAATATAGACGTGTTACGTTCTGCTTACTACAAAAACAGCACATGTTTGCACATTTTGTACATAGACACGCACGCACGCGGGCGACCCCCCTCCCCACCACATAGACACAGACACACAGACACGCAGAGAGAGAGAGAGAGAGGGAGAGAGAGAGAGAGAGAGAGGAGAGGAAGGAGAGAGAGAGAGAGAGAGAGAGAGAGAGACAGAAAGAGACCGACAACGCACGCACGCACGCACGCGTGCGTGCGCACACACACACATATGGACACTGTGTGCATGAGACATACTCACACATACATATACGCGTGCGCACGTGCGCGCGCACATACGCGCACACACACACATACACGCTCACACAAACACACACACACACACACACACACACACACACACACACACACACCACACACACACAGACACACACACACACACACACACACACACACACACAAACACAGACACACATACACGCACACTCACTCGCTGACACACACGTACACACACACACACACACACACACACACACGCACACACACATGTATCATTCAAGGAGTTCAGATACCTGTTGGTGGTATAGTCAGCAACACTTAACAAAAGAAAAAAAAAGAAAGAAAAAAAAAAGAGAAAACCTTCACGAGCTAGATTGGTTTTTGACGAGGAACCGTTTTTCCCACCCCACGGCTCCCCCATAACTCTTCCCCATGTTGTCTGTGGGTGTGAAAGCACTTTGTGTGGGGGTAATGGATGTGCTACAGATGGAGGTTGGACAAACTGGTTGTTTACTGTCAGTTGTCATGCCTGAGGAATGTTATGCTAGGTGTTTCGTGTTGATGGTGGAATTCTTCTTCTTTTTTTCTTCGTCGTCGTCTTCGTCATCGTCATTGTCGTCGTCGTCGTCGTCATTGTCATCGTCGTCGTCGTCGTCGTTGTCGTCATCGTCGTCGTCGTCGTCGTCGTCGTCGGTCATCTTCTTCGTCTTCTGCTACTTCGTCTAGTTGTGTGTTGTTGTTGTTGTTGTTGTTGTTGTTGTTGTTGTTGTTGTTCTTCTTCTTCTTCTTCTTCTTCTTTCTTCTTCTTCTTCTTCTTCTTCTTCTTCTTGGGTAAGGATACTGCGTAATAGGAGGACCGAAGCATGAGTTGGGATTGCTAGTCGCGATGGTGCCACGGCAAACACAGTACGTAACAATACGCAGAACAGTGCAACGTAAAGCTTATTTACTGCACAGTGCAATACAGAGAAGCGAATTTTCATCACATTTGTCACTTTGAGATGCCACAAGCAACAGAGGTTAAAAAAAACATGCACGAAGCAATACTCCACAGATCGCAGCCGGCCTGAAAATGGTGATAACGCGTTGGAGGGTAGGCTGTTGTTCATTCATGTATTCGGAAGTGTTGAATTAATGTCTGTATTATATGCACACGTACACACTCGTGCGTGTCGCATCATGCCTGTGTGTTTATGCATACGAGGGGTGATGGAGGTGGATGGGAGAAGGAGGGGGGGGGAGGGGAGAAGGCAGCGGGGTGAAGAAGGAATGAGGGCAGCCACAACATACATGTGTACTTTAGTTACGCGAACGGAAATATGAAATGAGGCAGGGAACAGTAAAACAATAAACAACAAACAAGTAGGGTAACCTTTGCTCCCACAAGAAAACACAACTCGAAGGAATGCTGGTTACGACACCGTCTCGCCTAGCAGACATGACAGCACAGAACACACAGAAAAACAAACAAGGAAACCCCCCCCCCCCCCCCCACACACCACACACACACACCACACCAAAAGATGCTCCAAGCTGGCCCATGTACGCTGTATCGAACACATCTACACAGCAACAAGAACCGGAGAAATGATCAAATATAAATCAACTTTTATTCAAGACTGGCACAGCCTTTGAAAACTTGAATGTAGTCAGACAAGGACGAACAGAAACAAATGCAAATCACCTCGATTTAATCAAAACGAAAGTAATAAAATATGAAATGAGGCAGGGAACGGTTACTCTGGTTTTTCTTTTTTTCAATCGTTCCATTATTCTATGCTTCCCAGTGGCATTATTTCCACGCCCCTCACTCAGGCTGCCTTGTCCACCAGCTACAACCTGCAGGTGACAACACTTTCCCCCAGTGCAGCCCCCCCAACACCAGCGAGTCTCCGTGTCCACACTGAGCAGCCAACCCGACAACCACGGCATTTTCCCCGTCACGAGGCAACCTGCCAGAGGAGACGCAGCAGCGAGCGCTGCTGCCGAATTCCATTTCGGTGGCGTGAAAGCCGTGCTTGGTCTGGTCCAGTGCATTAAAACCACCTCGGGATGACAAGTCAAGTTTGTTTCCTCGTGGGGCCAGCGCAGTGAGGAGTATCTTCAAGTCCACCCACCGGCGAGTCTCCGTGAGGTTTTCGATGTCGCCGACTTTGACGTAAAGTCATCTCCGGCGTAAAAAGGACATGGAAATCGGGTTCACCATAAAAAACAGAGCGTGGAGGGTCACAGAATTTGGATGTTTTTTTCCATTGTGATGATCAGTAAGGCTGAAGATAATGAAGATGATGCTGTGGGCTTGATATTGGCCAGGGACTGCACAATGGGGCTGTGCTCTACGGTTTCATTTCATGATATATATCCTGGGGTCAACTAGGCCAGTGAGGTGTCTAGTATACTTGCAGGGTTGGTCAAGACATTTGGGCAACACTCTTAGCAACACATTGGTTAGGTGAATGCGACTGGGTTCAGTGGTTCCAATTTTCCCACTAGAGTCGCAGAACGCTCAGCAGCTCCCGTCGGTAGGAGGAAGCTGGGACCAGAACACAGACAGACAGACAGACAGACACAGGACACACACTCACACACGTACACACACACACAGATACAGACAGACAGATGGACAGAAAGACACATAGACACAGAGACGCAGACACAGACACGTATCCAGACACCCAGATGCATCATCTAGACACACACACACACACACACACACACACACACACACACACACACACACACACTCTCTCTCTCTCTCTCTCTCTCTGTCTCTCTCTCTCTCTCTCTCTCTCGATGCCAAAGACCTCCCTACCCACAAGACACCACTCGAACGCAGCAGCACACGTCAGCTGGCGATGATGCGGTTATTCTTATTTCTGGCATTGCCCTTTCAGCTGGCATCGTGAGGAAATCGTTTGCAGTCATGATTCTTTTGTTGCTGTAGCTGTTGTTTTTTTCTCCCAACCGTGCACATCAGAGGCGTCGTCAGGAAATCGTTTGCAGTCATGATTCTTTTGTTGCTGTAGCTGTTGTTTTTTTCCTCCCAACGTGCACATCAGAGGCGTCGTCAGGAAATCGTTTGCAGTCATGATTCTTTTGTTGCTGTAGCAGTTGTTTTTTCTCCCAACCGTGCACATCAGAGGCGTCGTCAGGAAATCGTTTGCAGTCATGATTCTTTTGTTGCTGTAGCTGTTGTTTTTTTTCTCCCAACCGTGCACATCAGAGGCGTCGTCAGGAAATCGTTTGCAGTCATGATTCTTTTGTTGCTGTAGCTGTTGTTTTTTTCTCCCAACCGTGCACATCAGAGGCGTCGTCAGGAAATCGTTTGCAGTCATGATTCTTTTGTTGCTGTAGCTGTTGTTTTTTTCTCCCAACCGTGCACATCAGAGGCGTCGTCAGGAAATCGTTTGCAGTCATGATTCTTTTGTTGCTGTAGCTGTTGTTTTTTTTCTCCCAACCGTGCACATCAGAGGCGTCGTCAGGAAATCGTTTTGCAGTCATGATTCTTTTGTTGCTGTAGCTGTTGTTTTTTCTCCCAACCGTGCACATCAGAGGCGTCGTCAGGAAATCGTTTGCAGTCATGATTCTTTTGTTGCTGTAGCAGTTGTTTTTTCTCCAACCGTGCACATCAGAGGCGTCGTCAGGAAATCGTTTGCAGTCATGATTCTTTTGTTGCTGTAGCTGTTGTTTTTTCTCCCAACCGTGCACATCAGAGGCGTCGTCAGGAAATCGTTTGCAGTCATGATTCTTTCGTTCCTGTAGTTTTTTCCCCTTACCGTGCTGATGTGGGGTATTTTTGTATTTGCAGCGTTCCGTGGTATTATTAGATAAGCCTCAGCATGCCATCTCTGAAGAGCGGCATCAACAAGGCTATTGCAGGGTGGGTGATGTGTCACACTTGTTGCTGACCTCACTGCTTTCACATGACTTAGCACATGCGGTTCGGCGTCTATGACCCTCTCCCCCCCTCAATGCAGTGTCTGTAGCCCTCTCTCCCCCCAGTGCAGTGTCTATGGCCCTCTCTCCCCCTCAATGCAGTGTCTATGGCACTCTCTCCCCCTCACTGCAGTGTCTATCGTCTATCGCCCTCTCTCCCCTCACTGCAGTGTCTATCGCCCGCCCTCTCTCCCTCACTGTAGTGTCTCTGTGGGGAAAAGTGACACTGACGTGAAGCGCCAATCAAATCGATGGCGGTTATTATGTGGAACGGCCCTCGGGCGAAGGAAGATTAGTATTGCCAGTCACGGCTTTGTGAGGAAAGCTTTCCTTGCAAGTCGACACTGAAGACCAGTCTCTGGTCTCGGACCAGCGGCCTGGGTGGAGGAGGATGAGAGTACATGGCGATCGGTCTCCGTCTGTCGGTTCTTGTGGCAGGTGGTTTTCGTGCTTTTTGTTTGTTTGTTCAACGTTGAGTTCTTACTCTTTTTTCTTTGTCGCAGAAAAATGATGTTGATGGCTCTGAAAACAGAGTGTAGCTGCTACCAATCCGGGAAGATTTAGCTGTGAAGGTTGCACACGTGCGGAAGTTGAGTGGACGGGAAGCCCATTTTCTACCAAGCTGTCTGTCTCACGCACGCACTGACGCATGTACGCACGCATGCACGCACGCACGCACGCGCACACACACACGCATATTCTTACAACCTCATTCACACAAACACATGCACACACACACACACACACACACACACACACACACACACACACACACACACACACACACACACGGACACGCAGATACAGGCACATAGACATAGATGGACACAAATACTCTCTATCTGTGTCGTGTCTGTCTATCTGTGTGTGTGTCTCTCTCTCTAAATGCTTCTGGGATTAGCAACCGGCAAATAGGTGGTTATTCTTATTTCTGGCATTGCACTTTTAAGTTGGCATCGTGAGGAAGTCGTTTGCAGTCATGAGTCTTTCGTTGCTGCAGTTGTTATTTTTTTCTCCTTACTGTGCAGATCAGAATAGTTTTGTATGTGCAGCATTCCCTGGCGTTATCAGATCAACAGATCCAAGCTCTGAAGAGCCGCGTTAGCAAGGCTATCACAGGGGTAGATGATTTGTCACACTTGTAACTCGCCTCACTGCTTTCACCTAGCAGATGTGGTTTAGCGTCTGTGGCTCTCCCCCCCTCACTGCAGTGTCCTCTGGGGGGGGGGGGGGGGGGGGGGGGGGGGGGGGGGACACCGACAGGAAGCGCCGATCAAGATGGATGGCGGGGATTATGTGGAACGCCCCTTGGGTGAAGACGAGGGCTTTCCTGCAAGTCGACACTGGAGACTAGTCTCTGGGTTTCAGAGCAGCGGTCTTTGTGAAGGATGACGGTACACAGCGATCAGTTTCTATTTGTCGGTTCCGTCTTTTTTTGTGTGTGTGTGTGTGTGTGTGTATTTTGTTTTCATTGTTGATTTTTTTTTTTTTTTGTCGCAAAAATGATGTTGATGGCTCTGAAGACAGAGTGTGCTTACCTGTACGGGAAGATGTAGCTTTGAAGTTTGCGCATGGAGGGAATTGAGAGGACGGGAAGCCCATTCTCTGTCTCTCTCTGTCACGCACGCAAGCACACACACACACACACACACACACACACACACACACACACACACACACACACACACACACACACACAACACACACACACACCTCTCTCTCTCAGTGTGAGTGTGTGGCTCTCTCTCTCTCGCTATCTCACTTTCTCTCCCTCCCTCCCTCTCTCTCCCTTTCTGTCAGTGTGTGTGTGTGACTCTCTCCCCCCCCTCTCTCTCTCTCTCCTTTCTCTCTCAGTGTGGGTGGGTGTGTGACTCTCTCTCTTTCTTTCTTCTTCTTTCTTTTAATCTCTCTCTCTCTCTCTCTCTCTCTCTCTCTCTCTCTCTTTCTCACTCTCTTTTTTCCTATCCCCCCCACCCCTTCTCTGTATCTCTCCCTTTCATTGCGGTCTGTGGCACCATCAAACAGCAGCTGGGACTGGTGTGCCAGCAGGCCTCCACTGGCTCAGCTCTGGAGAGTGGAGGGAGGCTGATGTTTTATTCATTGGCACCCGCCGTCACATAGGACACTGATCCACTCCCCACCCCCCTCCCACTCCCACTCCCAAACAACACTCATCTTCTTCCACCCCCCTTTTTTTTCCCTGATTGGTCGTCTTCCCGGGACAATAGAGAAGAAACATGCGTGTCGGTTATACACAGGCAGACAAACAAACACTCACTCACAGAGAGAGAGAGGAGAGAGAGAGAGAGAGACAGAGAGACAGAGAGAGAGAGAGAGACAGGCAGACAAAGTCACACACACACACACACACACACACACAGACACACACAACACACAGACACACACATACACAGGGCATGGGCATACACGCATTAAAAAAAAGCCCTTATTAGTCGCGGGGCCTCATTGAAGAATGGTGTTGACAAACAACGTAAGTAGCATGTTGAACGACGTAAATATAAATGGACTGAAAGGGGAAAAGATAACATTACAACAATGAACATAACAATTCTGCAGTAGTTTAATGCTTTATTTCAGACGCTCTCTCTCTGGCTCTGTGTGTGTGTGTGTGTGTGTGTGTGTGTGTGTGTGTGTGTGTGTGTGTGTGAGAGAGAGAGAGAGAGAGAGAGAGAGAGAGAGAGAGAGAGAGAGAGAGAGAGAGACAGACAGACAGACAGACAGACAGACAGACAGTTGACACTTTTAATGCACATTAAGACGAATTTCATTCACATTCCATAGCATACAGAAGAACAGCCATGTTCGCTGACCAGACAGTTGAGCCGGCAACCACCACCATCACCACCACTACCACCCACCACCCATC
>JADBJO010000344.1:47500-57500 GCA_016801955.1 Conus betulinus | reverse complement strand
GGGTTTTGACTGGCATGGTGAAACAAAAAAGAATGTTTTGACTGGCATGGTGAAACGAAAAGAATGATTTGACTGGCATGGTGAAACAAAAAAGAATGTTTTGACTGGCAAGGTGAAACGAAAAGAATGTTTTGACTGGCATGGTGAAACGAAAAGAATGGGTTTTGACTGGCATGGTGAAACGAAAAAGAATGGGTTTTGACTGGCATGGTGAAACGAAAAGAATGGGTTTTGACTGGCATAGTGAAACGAAAAGAATGGGTTTTGACTGGCATGGTGAAACGAAAAGAATGTTTTGACTGGCATGGTGAAACAAAAAGAATGTTTTGACTGGCATGGTGAAACGAAAAGAATGTTTTGACTGGCATGGTGAAACGAAAAGAATGGGTTTTGACTGGCATGGTGAAACGAAAATGGGTTTTGACTGGCATGGTGAAACGAAAATGGGTTTTGGCTGGCATGGTGAAACGAAAATGGGTTTTGACTGGCATGGTGAAACAAAAAGAAGGTTTTGGCTGGCATGGTGAAACAAAAAGAATGGATTTTGACTGGCATGGTGAAAGGGACTGGTCGTGTCCGCACAGATACTTCCAAAGGGAAGCCCAGTTGACGCTGGAAATGAACTGTTTAGTGCTGACCTTGCTAGTCCTAAGCTTCATTTCTCCCTGCAGGCGAATGACTTCATGCTGGATGGAGATCGTGGTGGGGAAGAGGGGCAGAGATGGAGATGTTAGAAATGGAATGGGGGTAAAGGATGGGGGTTTGGGGGAAAAACGTATAAATGTGGGGAGAAGGAGTTGGTGTCGGTGGGGAGAGGGGGAGGGGTAGGAGACGGGGTAATTCCAGATTCTTAGTTTTGTTTGTTTGTTTTACTGAGGTGTATCAAATCCTGTCAAAACAGAGGTGTACTGAAAAAAAAAAAAATCACCTACCAACCAACCAAAGAAATCAAAGTCAACGACAAAAAAAAAAAAAAAACAAAAAAAAAAAAACAGAATGAAAAACAAAATCTCCTTCTTTCCATTTAATACGCCCCCCCACCAGAAACGCATAATTGAAAACAAAAACAAAACAAAACAAAAACTCAGTCAAAAAATAATGGGTGGGATTAAGTGGGAGATTCAGACAGGAAGGTGGGGCTTGGTTGAGGAAGGCGTTTTTTTTTTTTATCCTTTTAAATTTAACGCCATTACCACGTCGTTTCTTCATTGGCTTTATTTCTCTCCGCAAGAACGCCTTTCATGCTCTTTTGAACGTTTTTTTTTTGTTTGTTTTTTTTTTTTGAAAAGGAGTATTGGAAGGGGACGTGATGGAAAGAGGAAGAGGGGATAAAAGCAGGTAGGGAAGAGGAAGGTGAAGGAGCGGTAGGGGACATTACTCCGCAGTCGTTTCCTAATCCGCCCCTGTTGGACCCAGGAGTTGTCTTCACTACTTGTTCTATATGTCTGTTACACTGTGTGTGTGCGTGCGCGCATGCGTGCGTGCGTGTGTGTGTGTGTGTGTGTGTGTGTGTGTGTGTGTGTGTGTGTGTGAGTGAGTGCGCGAGCACGTAGGTGCGTAAATGCGCGCGCGCGCGCGCGCGTGTGTGTATGTGTGTGTGTGTGTGTGTGTGTGTGTGTGTGTGTGTGTGTGTGTGTGTGTGTGTGTGTGTATGTGTATGTGTGTGTATGTTCGTGCGTGTGTGCCTGCATGCGTCCATGCGTGCGTGCGTGCGTCTCTCTCTCTCTCTCTCTCTCTCTCTCTCTCTATATATATATATATATATATGTGTGTGTGTGTGTGTGTGTGTGTGTGTGTGTGTGTGTGTGTGTGTGTGCGCGCGCGTGCGTGCGTGTGAGTGTGCGTGCGTGCGTGTGTGCATGTAAACAATCGATACCTGAATCGACAGAGTTATGCAGAGAAAGAAAGAAGGAACAAGCATAAAGAGAGCGTGTCATCTATTATAGATGGCGATGACAGCCAGCGGTTCCAGTGTGGAGGATGTGCGGATTGTGTGGGCAGCAGCAGTTGGCGGTTGTTGCAGTCTGTGAAGAGCTCCTGGGGATCCTGGATGTCAGCTGAAGAGAAGCTGTTCATAGCCTAGGACACGTTGCTCTGTTGAGAAGCTGTCTTGTTGGCCGGTAGAAAAGAGTTCGCCATGCAGGGAATAGAAGCTGAGAGAAGCAACACAAAACGAAAAAGAAAATTAAAACAAAAACAGTTTATGGTGAATTCAGCCAGACAGAATAGATTCCTTTACAGGCGCACACACACATATACATATACAGACAGACAGACAGACAGACAGACAGACAGACAGACAGACAGACAGACACACACACAGACAGACACACACACACACACACACACACACACATGCACACACACACACACACACACACATGCACACACACACACACACACACACACACACACACACACACACACACACACACACACACACACACACACACACACACACACACACACACACACACACACACACACACACACACACACACACACACACACACACACACACACACACACACACACACACACTGGTGCGAAGGGCTGGAGCTAGGGGGCAGAGTTGACTTTGCGTCACTGGAAGACGTAGTTGGCAGATCGGGCCACAACACCCAGCCTCACTATATAATCCATGTAAGCGTAAATTTGAGCCAGGATGTAATGTTAAACTGATAATTGATCAAAAGAAACGCTCCCTACCAATTATTTTCTGTGTGGAATGTAGATTTGAATTATCTGTAGGTTGAAAAACGATCGCTCTGACAAATTTTGCATTCCAATCCTGTATATATATATAGAAATCCAACATTCGTTGTTTTAGTTCCTTCAAGAACGTAACTTTATTTCCTTCAAGAACATAACTTTATTTCCAACCAGAGAGAGATAGAGATAGAGCTAGAGATAGATAGATAGATAGAGAGAAAGAGAGAGAGAGGGGGAGACTTTGTTGGTAGTGTGCGTAGGAGAGAAAGATAGAGAGAGAGACTGTTGGTAGTGTAAGAGAGAGAGAGAGAGAGAGAGAGAGAGAGAGAGAGAGAGAGACTGTATTGGTAGTGTGTGCAAGGGAGAGAGAGAGAGAGGAGAGAGAGAGAGAGAGAGATGTTGGTATAGAGAGAGAGAGACTATGTTGGTAGTGTATGTAACAGAGAGAGAGAGAGAGAGAGAGAGAGAGAGAGAGAGAGAGAGAGAGAGATACTGTGTTGGTAGTGTGTGTGTAGAGAGAGAGAGAGAGAGAGAGAGAGAGAGAGAGAGAGAGAGAGAGAGAGAGAGAGCTGGCAGATTGGGCCACGATACTCAGCCACTGAAAAACCATCAGTCTGTGATTGATGTGTCTGGAAGTGTCCACCCCCCTTCCTTCCCTTCCTCTCTTCGCCTCCTCTTCTACCCCTACCCCCACACTCCTCTCGCCTCTTGTGACTGTGTGACCTGCTGGCCAGTGAGTAGTCCAGCATGCCAGTGACTTCTTTGTTGGACTCACTACATAGACATGTGTGGGTGACTGACTGGTCTCTCGCACACACAGGCCACACGCCACAGTTAGGATTCGGCCCTAAAACACTGTATAATCCATGTAAGAGTTTGAGGCCTACCACACAAATTTGAGCCAGCATTTAATGTTAAACTGATAATTGATGAAAACAACTCCCTGCCAGTTATTTCCCTTGTTTTGGGGGGAATCCTCACCGATGATATGACAAACACTCTTCACATACACGGCCTTCCCCTTGGTTGACATACAGTTCAGGCCTTTGCACTCACCTGTCACCCTGTCCCTGCGCCAGCCTGAAGTGCACAAAATAATCCTATTCCTTTGATTTCAATCTTCGTACTTGGAACCACCTGGCTTGTACCTGGATGGCCATATGAAGGGAAATGAGGAGAATCAACTTTCAGACACACACACACACACACACACACACACACACACACACACACACACACACACACACACACACACACACACACACACACACACACACACACACACAGAAAATTCGCAATACAATCTAACTGCGCCAGTCTATAAATACTCGATTCCTTAAGCGAGACCTTGGCGCATCGAGTTTTGGCGTGGAGCCACATATTTCCAAAGAATCACGTGAGGGGAGCTCAGCTGATGCCAGAAGGTGACCTTTTGGTGCTCACCCTGCTGGGCCTAAGCTTCTGTTTCTCCTTGCAGACGAATTGCTTCATCCATGACGGTGAGTGTGGTTGGGGGAGAGGGACGAGGAGGGGGGGGGGGGGGGGGGGGGATGTTAAAAGTGGAAAGGGCAAAGTGGAAGTGTGGGGGGAGAAGAAGGGAGGTGACATTGGATGGAAGGAAGAAGTGGGCTGATTCTAGATTGTTTGTTTGTTTTACTGAGATGTTTCAGACTCTGTCAGACAGGAGTGTACTAAAAAAAAAAAAACAAACCCACACCAATCAACCAACCAAACAAAATGATTTTCAATGACGACAAAAAAAACATACAAAACCAATGGAAAACAAAATCTCCTTTCCCTCCCTAACCCCACCCCCCTTTCCTTCCTCCCCACCGGAAACGCTTCACTGAAAAGAAAAATAAACGAAAGAAAGCTGAAACAGAATAATGTGTAGGATTGAGTGGCATGTCCAGATAGGAAGGTGGGGAAGTTAAGGGGCGGTAGGGGACATCACTCGGCAATCCTTTCCTAATACGCCCTTGTTGGATCCAGTCGTCATCATGACTTGTTCTGTATGTCTGTTATTCTGTGTGTGTGTGTGTGTGTGTGTGTGTGTGTGTGTGTGTGTGTGTGTGTGTGTGTGTGTATGTGTCTGTGTGTGCGTGTGTGCGTGCGTGCGTGCATTTGTGCGTGCTTGTATGTATGTATGTGTGTGTATGCGTGCGTGCGTACGTGTGTGCGTGTGTGTGCGCGTGCATGCGAGCGTGTATGCGTGTGCGCATGCGTTCTCTCTGTGTGTGTGTGTGTGTGTGTGTGTGTTGCGCGCGCGCGTATATGTGTGTGGTGTGTGTGTGTGTGTGTGTGTGTGCGCCGCGCGCGCGCGTGTGTGTGTGTGAATGTGCGCACGCTTGTGTGTGTGTGTATGCGTGTGTGTGTGTGTGTGTATGTGTGTGGAAGGGGGGGGGGGGGGGGGCGCACGTGCGTGTGCATATGTGTACGTGCATGCGAGCGCGTGAGCTTGCGCGCGCGCATGTGTGTGTGTGTATGTGCGAGCCTCCTGTCTGCGTGGAGAGAGAGAGAGAGAGAGAGAGAGAGAGAGAGAGAGAGAGAGAGAGTGATGTGTGTGAGTGAGCGCGCGCACGTGTGTGTGTGTGTGCGTGTGTGTGTGTGTGTGTGTGTGTGTGTGTGTGTGTGTGTGTGTGTGTGTGTGCTGCCTGTGCGTGTGTGCGAAAACGGTGAATACCTGAAATGACAGGACTTGTGCAGAGAAAGAAAGAACAAGCATAAAAGAGAGCGTGTCATCCATTATAGATGGCGATGACAGCCAGCGGTTCCCGTGTGGAGGATGTGCGGATTGTGTGGGCAGCAGCAGTTAGTGGTTGTTGCAGTCTGTGAAGAGTTCCTGGGGATCCTGGATGTCAGCTGAAGAGAAGCTGCTCCAAGTACAGGAAGCGCGCCGCTCTGTTGAGAAAGCTGTCGTGTTAGCTTTTCGAAAATGGTCGCTAGCTGGCGCAGGTAAAGGGAAAAGAAAGAAAGAAAAAAAAAAAAAAAAGAAAACAAAGCATAAACAAAATCAGCATGAAAGCTACTTGTGGCGAATTCAGTCCAACAGAATATAGTTTCCTTTATATACACACACACAGACACACACAGACAGACAGACAGACAGACAGACAGACACACACACACACACACACACACACACACACACACACACACACACACACACACACACGCACACACACACAACGCGCGCGCGCAAACACTCACAAACACACACACACACACACACACACACACACACACACACACACACACACAGATAGACACACACAGAGACACACACAGATACACACACACACACACACACACACACACACACACACACACACACACACACACACACACACACACTGTAACACACAGCTGCCTCACTGGAATCAGACGGAGAAGAACAGAGAGTGGGTGACGGAGGGAGTTGGGGGAAGCTTGGTGGAAGGAGGTAGAGGAGTGATGATTGCAGACGTTTTCCAGACGCCCACAGAGTTCATCCAGTGAGGAGTTGTTCCCTGCGGGACAAGAGATGGAATCCTCTGTTGCACTGAAGACACTGGATTGTGGCGACAACGGTGACACTTTTTCAGGCTGTTTCTGAACCACTAGGATTGTTCCAAAGGAACAGAGCTGTAAATCCTTGATCCGTGCGCATTGAACCGGGGTAGTAGGCCTGATTATGTGTGGGAACTGTTAGAAGAAAGGAAGAAAGATTTCTTAACACTACAGTTGATAGGCATGGCAGTGCTGTTGTGCATTGTCTAAAAGGCTGACATTTATAACAGTTCTGATCAGCTAAAGAAAAGAAAAGAAAAGAAAAGAAAAGAAACGGCCCTACAAATGCTTTATTGGGAGAAAAAACAATACCCCCCCCCCCCCCCCCAAAAAAAAAAAAAAAAAAAAAAAAAACCGAAACAAAACAAACAAGGTACAAAAAAGCATAAACAAAAACAAAATCATCCCTGCCTGAAATATCTTATACTCTGCCAGCATTCTTCACATTCTTTCCCCTCTGTCATATCCTCTCCCCTGTGAGCGCAGTCTTCTCCCCTCTGTCTGTTACATATCCTCTGCTCCAGCACAGTTATCTTCCTTGTCAGCAGAGTCCTTTCCCTTGTCAGTACAATCCTCTCCCGTAAATCCTTCACATTCTCTTCATCGAGTGTAGCATCATTTTTTTCTATCGCATTCACTTTCCCCCTCTTCGTCAAATCGTCTCTCCTGTCAGCACAGTCTTCTCGTGTCTGTCTCTCACTTTAATTGTTCTGAACTATTTTCAGGGAGAGACACGATCTCCCCTTCTGAAGTCGTCTGGATCTTTTACAGTCTCTCCACCAGCCTAGTTGTCACCGTAGGTAGCTTCTGTGACGATCGCATTTTGACTCGTTGACATTTGGCGCCAAAAATTGTCACCCCCAAAAAGGCATCGGACTGAAAATGATAAAAGGTATATGGAAGGGCAAGGGAGGTCGAGGGAATAAGTCATTATCCTAACCCTTCATAAGTATTTTGTTCCCCCCTCCCCTCCCCTCCTCCCGAGATCTTTTTTGGTTATTCTTTTTCACCTTATACTCGTGACGAAGCCAAACTCTACTTACCCAGACACAAACGCTGACACATAGTACGTTCATGAGCAGTTGCTCTTTCATTTGTTCTGAATTACGTTTGGAAGGATGGCCTTAGAAACAAAACACAACTGTTTTGATATTGCTGGTGACAGTGGAACGCGCGCACGCCCGCGCACGCACGCACGTGTGTGTGTGTGTGTGTGTGTGTGTGTGTGTGTGTGTGTGTGTGTGTGTGTGTGTGTGTGTGTGTGTGTGCGCGTGCGTGCTCGCGTACGCTTGGAGTGTGAAGGGCGTAGGAATGAGAAGAGGAAGGAGGGGAGGAGGGGGGCGCGCGCATCCAAGTGTGTTTCCGCTAGTGCTTTCACAATGACTATAGCTGAGAACCTGAACCTGGATACTGTATATTGGGATGGTATTTCCATCGTGATGTCTTGTTTCAAATGATAAGAAACCAGTTATGTTGTTGTCATCTGGCATCTTGGTCTGACATCGAGCCGTCCATTGGAAAGAGTGTCTTTGAGTCAGCAAGCTCTTTGTACGTCTTGTTTTTCTGGTGCTTACGTTTGTGAACATTAATTTGAAATTTTTTTTTTTTCTGAACAGGACTCGACATAAGAAGGCGGAATTGTGGATTGAAAGACCTTCCTCTGAAAACTTCAGGAGAGGGAATTAGAAATAAAACTTGTAATTGATGCCAATAACTATTCAGTTTCTTTTTTTCTTTTTTTCTTCTTCTTCTTTTTTCTTTGGTGCTTACGGTTTTGAACACTGATTTTATAAACTCTTCTTTTTCGAACAGGATTTGAAATAAGGAGGCGGAATTGTGTGGGCGGAAATAGAATGTTTCTCTAAAAACTTCAGAAAAGGAAATCAGAAATATAACTTGGAATTTCAGCTAAGCACCTTTAGTTCTTTCTTTCTTTCCCTTTTACACCCTGGTTCCGAATGAATTTCAAAATAAGTGAAATTCGAAATTGTCACCTGTGACTGACGATTTACACCGCAATAACCCCCACCATCAGCCCGACTGTCCACACTGAATCCTCTCCCCCCTCCCTCTTCTAACCCCACTCCCTCCCCGGACTCCCAATTCCACTCCCCCTTCCTCCCCCCCTTCCACATTCCCGAGTGGGTTCAGTTGGGAAAGAGCAATTTGGCTGATGGAGGTGTAGAGGCGAGCGAAGAGGGATGGACAGACTGATCGATCGCAGTAAGAGTCTGTGTTTGTATATGTGTGGGAGGGGATGGGTGCAGTGTTGGTGTTGACACACACAGGGTAAGGAGATGTTGTGATGGTAAGGGGAATGGGGGGTGGGGGTGGGGAAGCGGACGTGGGTGGGGATCCGCGTGGCACGAAGTGCTTTCTATCACGTACCCAGTTTTTCCTCCTCCTCCTCCTCCCCTCTCTCTCTCTCTCTCTCTCTCTCTGTGTCTGTCTCTGTGTCATTATTTTTAAACACCTTCTGTCTGACTCTTTGTTTCTTTCTGCCTCTCTTTGTGATGAGCTTGTGGTAATTATTATCCCCTCCACTCTTCTGCTGTCACTGTTGTTCATCTTTTGTTTTCCCTTCAGTTTTTGATTAATCTCTCTCTCTCTCTCTCTCTCTCTCTCTCTCTCTCTCTCTCTCTCTCTCTCTCTCTCTCTCTCTCTCTCTCTCCTGTCCACACATTCACATATCTGTCTGTGTGTCTGCATATCCCTCTGTGTGACTGTTTATGTGTCTGTCTGTCTCTCATCCCGTCTCTGCCTGTCTGTCTGTCTGCTGTCTGTTGGTCTGTATACATGACTATCTATCTATCTGTAATATGTGTGTGTGTGTGTGTGTGTGTGTGTGTGTGTGTGTGTGTGTGTGTGTGCGTGCGTGCGTGCGTGCGTGTGTTTGTTGTGTGTGTGTGTGTGTGTGTGTGTGTGTGTGTGTACGAGAGAGAGAGAGAGAGAGAGAGAGAGAGAGAGAGAGAGAGAGAGAGAGAGAGAGAGGATCAGAGCTTTGTTTCTAGCATATTTTGACGTTCACCTGTCCCTTCTTCCATCCTCTGCCCTCCCCTTTTCTTTCTGTCCCCCCTCTATCCCCCCCCCCCCCCCCCCCCCCCCCTCTCTCTCGATCAACCCCACCTTTGCCGTAGTGTCGTGAATGTACGTCTGGCTGCGTTTATGGCCATTTTCTGTCTTGCCCTGATGGCTCTTTCTCAACCCGATTCTCTCACCTCCACCCCCTTCTCCTTTCTCCACCCACCCCCCCATATCGCACCTTCCAACTACCAACGTTCGGTGTCGCGTGACTCACTATAGTAGAGGTCTTTTCAGTGGAAATATTGAATAAAAGGACCCTCCTTACCCATTCCCTCCACCTCCACACACACAGACACACACAGACTCTCTCTCTCTCTCTCTCTCTCTCTCTCTCTCTCTCTCTCTCTCTCTCTCTCTCCTCTCTCTGTCTGTCTCTCTTTGAGACTTCTGTTTGAAGACTTGATAGTAATGCTTGCAGTTCTGTTTGACCATTTATTTGTAGTTGTTGCTGTTCTGTTGGGAAGACTTGTTAATATAAAACCGCAGGTCTTTTTGATCCCTTTGAAAACATGTTTTAATTACCGAACTTTTATTTGCATACTTGTTTATAATAATCACAGCTCAGTATGAAAACCTGTTATTATAATCGCAGTTCTAATTGAAAACTTGTTTGCAATAATTGCAGTTTAATGATTTGTTAGCAACAATCGCACTG
>JADBJO010000344.1:37500-42500 GCA_016801955.1 Conus betulinus | reverse complement strand
AAAGTCTTGATATTTGTATAGGCGTGGTCAGGTTGGTAAGACAGTGTGGTCTCTCTTCCTATATTTGTTTCTAATCAACCATGAGAAGATAACTTTATCAAGCTTCTGATTGCTTCAACAACTGAACAGACTCTGTCAGCCACAGCAAATTTGTTGTTGTTTTTGTTTGCTCATCACGTTTGTTTGCCTTGCTTGCAGAACACCTTAAAGGTCGAAACGCGCGCCGTGTTTGTATTATCATACGTTTTGGGTCCTAGTGGCATATCTTTTATTCCCTCACTTTGATTCTTAAATGCATTCATTCCTCTTTCAAACCAATATTAGTGAACTGAGATGAGATGAAGTCTATAGACGGCACTCATTAAACACTTCAGCTAACAGGGATTGAGTGAACTTTATGTATCACTGTCAACAACTCTTCAGTTAATAGAGATTGAATGAACTGTACAATACCCTTCAATTAAAGGAGATTGAATAGATCCGACAGTTGACCTTTAAGTTCTTCAGTTAACAATGACTGAGTGATTGATACAGGTGGTGGGCATCAAACAGCGCTTCAGCTGACAGAATTGGAACAGACTGCAATCAACACTTCAATGAACAGAGAAAAAAAACAGACCCCACAATGCCCATCAACGACTCTTGAATTAACAGATGCTGAACAGACTCTACAGATGGCTATCAGCAGCAACATTAAAGTCCTTACAGAGTTAACAGACGTACATATGGGTGCCCACATTTTCAGTTACAGAGATGGGTCTAACACTACAGACGACAATCAATAGCACTTCGACTGAAAACCAACACTAGAAGAATTTTACAGAGGACTATCAATAACGCTTTGCAAATGCCCGTTGACAACACTTCAATTAACAGAGACTGAATGAACTTTTCCACAGGTCATCCACACCAGTCACTTAACACATAGTCACACTGTGCTCCCCGCTGGTACTGCAGGTTGGGCGACTTAAAAATACCACCACTTATAAAAACAAACGCTTACAAGGATAACTTATTGATCGAGTGTTATCAATTAAAAGCGAACGGCAAAGCCCGCAGGGGAAACAAGCCATGACGAAGGAAGAGAGATCAAACGCCTTTGCAAACGGGCCGGGGTTCTGAATTATTTATTTTGATGGGCCCTGAGGGCCGACAAGCCAACAACAAACGTTGGCCGATTGTTGCCAGAGCGATCATGTGTGCCGGTTGTTGGTGCTGAGATGTGAATATTTAATGAATGGACTGTCCACGAGACTCGAAAGTGGTTCAGAGGGGGGTACAATTCACCAGCAGAGAAAAAGTGGCTGGGATAGGTATGGGAAGGTCAGAAGGTGGGGGATGCCTAGAAGGGGTTTGGGGTGGGTATAGAGGAGAAAGGGAAGGAGATGGTGATCTGACTGATGGGAATGAACATTCCCTGAAGTATTGTCTCTTCTCGGCTACAGAATCTTGCATGCTGCATGACACTTAAGCTACTGTTTCCTCAGTCATTTGTAAGTGATAAAAATAGACCAGTCCCCCCCCCCCCCCCCCTTCAAATGCGTTCTTAGATTTGTCTCACATTTGACCATTCACATGTGACTATTGCTTTAATAAAGTGCATGGAAAAAAGAGAAAAGAATGGGGCCAACAATGTAGAAAGTGACATTAAAGGTCCTTTTGGTTATTTCCCGTATGGTCAGGCCATCCACAGTCTTTCCTGTGTGCCTTGTGATGTGTGTGTGTGTGTGTGTGTGTGTGTGTGTGTGTGTGTGTGTGTGTGTGTGAGAGAGAGAGAGAGAGAGAGAGAGAGAGAGAGAGAGAGAGAGAGAGAGAGAGAGAGAGAAGCGATCATCCCTCTTGTATAATCAGAGGCCAAGGAATCAATTTGTAAAGTGGATCTGTAAGGAAAGTTGAGGAAGGGAATGGAAGAGTGGGTAGGAGTAATGGCATGGGGATGGTGGTGGGAAGTGGAAAGTAGAGAGGGGAGGGAGGGGAACACTGGTAAAGTTGTGTTATGTTCGTGACTTCCTGTCCCCATGAATAAAAGATTAAAACATCTCTCGCCAGAGTACACAGGCATGAAGCAGATTGTGGTGCCAGCATCACCACTGTTATCATGGGAAGAATCGTCCTTTTTCCGACCACATTTTTTATGTTGATAGCGAATGTGTAATGTGATCCTGTACACAACATAGAGGGGTTCTTCGTCAAAAGGTTAATGTATTTGTCTGTGGAACCGACGATCGTTAGTCCCAAGGCATGAAGGAAGGACAGAAGAATGGACGCAGGGAAGGAGGGAAGTAAAAGAGAAAGGAAAGAAGGAGGAAATTGAGGAAGAAAAAAATGGAGGGAAGAAAGAACGAATGAAAGTATGCACGAGTGGAAGAGTGAACGAGAATATCCGTTGTTTTATCAGTACCACATCATCATCACCATTGTCGTCGTCGTCGTCGTCGTCGTCGTCGTTGTCATCATCTTCAACATCATCATCATCATCAGAAAATTTCCATCTACGACAATACCACTGTCAGTTACGACATTGGCAATGGCAGCTACAGTAGCAAGAACTGGAGGACTTTCTACGACAATTACAACAATAACAGTGGGAACACAGCATGCTACCATCATCACTTGATCACTGTGCAGAGGGCAGGGGCGTGAGGGGAAAAAGGAGAGGAAGAAGCGGAAGAGGTGGATGAGAGAGAGAGAGAGAGAGAGAGAGAGAGAGAGAGAGAGAGAGAGAGAGAGAGAGAGAGTTTCTCTCACATCCTATACGCAGAACTTTGCCTTTTCCAGTTTCCAGTTTGCGATGTGAGGAACTGATCTATGAAACCATCCGTGCCTGTGGAATATTACTGCTATTTTCGTCCCATCTATGAGGAAAACGTCTTGATAGTTGAGTACTAAACTGTAGAATGTGAAGTTTTGTTGGTTGCGTAACTATCAGTGTAGGATTAATGGAAAGAGATTATTTTAAAAGTGTTTCTTTCTTTCTTTCTTTCTTTTTGGTTTGTGATTGAAATAAGGGTGAGGGGCAGAGGGGAGGGTGAGGAGGAGGGGAAAGGAAGAACAAGACATGGTGAAGGAAGTGGTAATGTGTGGAAATGTTATGACTGTGAAATGGTGGAATGTTTATGTATGTATGTATGTACGTAGGTATATATGTATGCATGTAAGTATGTATGTATGTATGTATGTATGTATGTATGTATGTATGTATGTATGTATGTATGTATGTATGTATGTATGTATGTATGTGTGAATGTATGTATGTGAATGTATGTTATTTATTATTTTCTTTTGTGTCAATTTATTCATTTTGCTGCCTGCTGCAGTGTATGCTTTCAACGTAAGAGATCTCCCATTCAGAATGAATCCAGTGACAACGCAATTCTTGCGGAGGGTGCTTTAACTGGCACTAAGTAAGTCCACATGGGTCTCAGTTCATCATCTCATCAGGTGTAAACACTGGTCCATACAGGCCAGTGCAAGTCGCTTTAGCCTCCAGGCCCTATTGTATAGCTGAAATTGTACTCCCCACCATTCCCCCAACTCTCTCCTCTAAACAAACAAACAAAAACCCGTTAAGTGTGGGTCTTTCAGTTGGTATATGGTTACTCTCAGTGAAAACTGTAACAGAAATTTGTCATATTAGAATGGTCAGAAAAAGCAGTTTTATGAAAGTGAATGAAAGATCGGTTGTCAACGGTGTGCGCCTTGGTTTGTGGTTCAGGAGGTTCGTATAGCACATGGGTGAACATTCAGTCTTTTCGAATTAACTTTCATTTTAGCAACTCAAAGGTATGTTGTCAGTGCGTATGGGGTTAAGTAGTGTTGACAATGTATTTTCTCTTCCTTCTTTACCTCCTACCAAGAAAAGGTTACTCCCAGTACATTTCCTGTTGAAGTATTGAACAGACTGTACCCTTCATAGCATGGTCATCAATACTTGTTCTGTTAAGTCTTTTGTGCTTTCTGTTTACTTGTCACGTTTGTGGGAAACGTTTGCGATCAAAACGCCTTGCCTTGGAATAGTCATTTGTTCGTTCCATTTGTGTGGGAGTCTAATTACATAGGTTTTATTCCCTTGTTTTGAGCACAACGCACTTTCACTCTGCTTTCAAACTAAAGATCATTTGACAGAAGTTAAGAAGTCTTGACATGATTCTTAATAGAAATTTCAACTGAGAGTTTGAATAAACTCTATCAGAAACTTCAGCTGAGAGAGATTGTCAGAAAACTGTATGCTCGACTTTCGTTAAACACTTGATCCGATTGAGACTGAATGAAATTTAAGGGTGACTTTCATCAAGAATTTTAACTTTCAGAGGCTGAATGCACGCTGTTGATAACTGTCAGTGACTCTACAGTTCATAGAGAAAGAAGCGAATTTACAGATGATTTCCAACAACACTTTAGGGAACAAACACTGAATGAGCTCTATGCATGATGATCAAGAAGACCTGGGTTCACAGGGAGTGTGAACAAATTGTATTGATGGATATCAACAACATTCCCTTTACAGAGATTGAATGAACGCTCTGAATTACAGCCAACTGCATTTGAATGCAAAACACTGAATGAACTTTATAGAGGACTATCGATAACGTTACAGTTAAAAAGAAATGGTATTAACTTTACAGATGCCTATCAACAACGCTCCAGTTAGCAGAGACTGAATGAACTTTCCAGATGGTTAAACAAACCAGTCACACAACATGAATTCTCACTGCGCTAGCTGTTGGTAAAACACACACACACACACGCACGCACGCACGCACGCACGCACGCACGCACGCAGGCATGCACGCACGCACGCACGCATACACTCATGCACGCACACACGCAAGCACACACGCAAGCACACATGCACACACATATTCACACACACACACGCACGCACGTGCACACCCACCCACACACATACATACACATACACGCGCGCGCGCGCGCGCACACACACACACACACACACACACACACACACACACACACACACACACACACACACACACACA
>JADBJO010000344.1:30000-32500 GCA_016801955.1 Conus betulinus | reverse complement strand
TTTAAGTTTGTTTCAGTTTTTCCGCACACAGTCACCTCACTTTAATGAAAACAGGACACTTCATCTAACAGACACTGGATGAACTTTCCAGATGGTTATCAGTTAACAGGAATTACCGCTGCGCTCACTGCCGGTAAAGCAGACCGGGTTACACGGAAAATGCTTACTAGCATCACATAGTGATCGAGTGTTATCAATTACAATACGAGGCTGTAAAGCCAGGGGAGCGAAACAAGCCATGACGGAGGATGAGAGAGATCAAACGACTTCGCAAACGGGCCAGAGTTCTGAATTATTTATTTTAACGGTCCCTGAGAGCCGACACGCCAAAAACAACACACGAGTTGGTCTCTTGTTGCCAAAGCCGATCATGTGCGCTGTTTCCGATGCAGAGCTGTGAATATTGAATAACTTGACTATATCCACGAGACACGAAAGTGATTCGGGAGGGGGGGGGGGGGGGGGGGGGGGGGGGGGGGGGGGGGGGGGGGGTGGTGAGAGAAACAGTCCACCTGCAGATAAATAATGGGAGGGAGAGGTGTGGGAGGGTGGGTGGGAGGATGTCTGGAAGGGAATTTGGAGGGGGGGGGGGGGGGGAGGTATGGAGGAGAAAAGGGAGGACGATGTTGATCAGACTGATGGGAAGAAGGTACTCTGGAGATTTGTGTGTGCTTGGGTCCAGAATCGAGCACACTGAGTAACACTTTGGCTTCCCTCTCCCCAGTCATTTCTGAGTGCAAATCTAGCTCCCCCTTCCCCAAAAAAAAAAAAAGAAAAAAAAAAAAAAAAAAAAAAAAAAAAAAAAAAAAAACAAAACAAAACAAACAAACAAAAAACAAACAAAAAGAAAAACGACGCTAAGACTTGTTTGATATTTCACCAGTACATTTGACTGTTCGTAAAAGCAGCATTAAAGGGGGGCAAAAAAAAAATCAGGCTGACAATGTAGAACATGACACTGGCTTGATAAATTCTGTTGGTCCTCATCTGTTTTGGTTGTCTAACCAGATTCTCTCTCTTTGTGTGCCTTTTGTTTGTGTGTGTGTGTGTGTGTGTGTGTGTGTGTGTGTGTGTGTGTGTGTGCATGCGCGCACGCACACGCGTGTGTGCATGTGAACAAGAGACAGAGAGAAAGTGAGAGAGAGGAAAGCAAGAGAGAGAGAGAGAGAGAGAGAGAGAGAGAGAGAGGAGAGAGAGAGAGAGAGAGAGAGGAGAGAGAGAGAGAGAGCGAGAGCAGGCGCGCGCGTGCGCACACCCACACCCACCCACCCACCCAGAGACTCAAGACTCAAATGATTTATTCATGAAGGCCAAAGCCCCTTAGAATGGGGATATACATTGTGATTCATGTCGCATATTGACACTAGTCTTCATCAGTACGCCCAGTAGCAACACCACCGCTTAAGAAGACGGACGGAGGTCTGTCGAAAGCTCCAAGTAGGTGCTATTCTTAGCTGAGTGACTTGTTTAAATCCGGAAGTCGTTAGTCTTCATCAGGTTACATACACACTTCGCTTCTGGAATGGTTTATATAGGTAAATAGCAAATTGTTTAACAGTATGTTCATTAGATGATGACATTAACAAGACCAATTTAAAAAGACAAGGATTCTTGAAATATTTTTGTGGTATGAATGGCTCTCTTAGGTCTCTTAATCTTGGACGTGTCAGTACAAAAATGAACTTCATCTTCTTTCGAATTTTTGCATAATGGACAAATAAGATTTCTGTCACATAGTTGTCTATAACGAAAATGATGAGTAGCAACATCAGACACACCGAATCTGAATCTAGTCATGATACGGTAAGAGAGAGAGAGAGAGAGAGAGAGAGAGAGAGAGAGAGAGAGAGAGAGAGAGAGAGGGGGCAAGCACACACACACACACACACCACACACACACACACACACACACACACACACACACACACACACACACACGCACACACACACACAGAGAGAGAGAGAGAGAGAGAGAGAGAGAGAGAGAGAGAGAGAGAGAGAGAGAGAGAGATCAGCTGCCAAAAGCCAGGGAGCAAGCTCCAGATGACCTTCATCCCTCTTTAAAACATCAGGAGGTCGAGGAGTCCATTCGTATAGCAGAATTGCAGGGAAGGATGAGGAAGGGGTTGGAAGGGTGACGAGGTAGGAGGGCGAAAGGGGGGGGGGGGGGGGGGTGGGAACCGGAGAGAAGAGGGGGAAGGTGGAGGGGGAGCAAGAAGCATTAGCACTGACATATATGTGCGTGGCTTCCTGTCCTCGTGAATTAAAGATTAAAACATTTCCCTGCAGCCCCAGGGGGTGTGGAGCGGAGTGTGGTGCACATCACAACTGTTATCATTCTCATTATTGTTTAGCAAATAGTCTGACGAAGTCATCATGGGAACAATCGTTGCGAATATTTTTTTTTTCTGCACTGCAGCAGCATTTTGCACAATGAATGTGAATTTGCAATATGGCTGTAGTTAACGTAGAGGGTACCTTTAGTCAAATAGATGGTTTC
>JADBJO010000344.1:0-15000 GCA_016801955.1 Conus betulinus | reverse complement strand
TCCTAGATTCAGCTGACCAGAAAAGTCTGTGGTGTCGATGGATATATTGACTGTGCACCAGTTAAGAATGAAACATGATTCAATGTTGTTTACAGATAGTTCACTTCACTTCCATAATGACAGTGATTTGATTTACACTTACCTGATTCCCACCCCGAACCCCTCGTTCTCTCTGTCGGTCTGTCTTTCTGTGTCTGTCTGTCTGTCTCTCTTTGTGTCTGTGTGTTTCATTAGCCGTAGTGTGTTTAGCTCCTTTTTGTACTTCCAGTTCTTATAGAACAGGGAGTACTTTACAATGGAAACGAAGAAAAATGCTGTCTGTGTCTGTCTGTCTGTCTGTCTGTCTGTCCGTGGTCAAAATGTGTTCTACTCGCCCCAGACAAAACTTCTGGGCCGATCTTTCTGAACATTTGTAATTTTGTTCATTATGGGTCAGGGATGATGCCCGACGTTTTATTTTACCAGAATAGCTGTTACTAACTGCTATAAATGATAATTTAAAAAAAAATCAAGTCTGATAAGGGAAATAACCACCGCGCTGTCGAGTTTTTTCTTCCACTAACTGGAAATTATCTCCCTTCTTGCAATAACGGTTCATAAATATATGTGTAACCAAACTATGTCAGCTCCTCGGTAGTATAGTGGTTAGTATCCCCGCCTGTCACGCGGGAGACCTGAGTTATATTCCCCACCGGGGAGAGCAACATTTTTATTTCCTTTTCTATTGCATACAAAATTTTACCATCAAACTGGGAGTACGGTTACATGCTTTGCATGTTGTTCTCTTTCGAATACTTGCTGTCTCATACACAGCTCTCATGGTGGTGGCATGGTAGGCCCAGGGGTTAGGACGACAGACTCCTGTTTCAAGGCGCGGAGTTCAACTCCCAGTCCAGGTAGTCAGGCAGGAGGACAGTGTTTGCCTTCAAGGTTACTGTCTCTGCAGGATCCAATAATTGCCTCACAGTCTTTTGATGTTAGTCAGCATTCTTGAAGCAGAGTGGAGAGAGAGAAACACAGACCAAATTTTGCACTGTTGAAAGGAAGACTGAATGGAGGGGGTTCCTAAGGTAGAAGACGACACACAAAAAAAAGGTGAAAAGAAAAGAAAAAAAAGAAAGGGGAAAAAAGCAGAAACTATGAGCTGGGCACACTCATCCTGAGAAAAAAAGGAAGAAAAAAAAAATAGATGGATCGTATGAAGAAAATTTGAAATTCCGAACTGGATGGTGAACTACGAGCGAAAATGCACAAGTTGATTGACTTTGATTTTGATGATTGAATGCGTAAACTGTAAAAACTTAGCGATGATGAGGACAACTTGTCCACATTTGAAGAACTCATCAAAGAAAGGATTGTAATAAAAGTAAGTTACTGATGAATTCAGGTTAGCATGGAATTCCACTTCTCGTTATTTACTGGAATATAGCCTAAATGCTCACCCATTGGAAAGTAATTTTTTCCTCCTTTAAGTTTAAGATGATTTATTGAGACACTGACATAGTTTTATTGTGTGTTCTTTTTTCCCTCTGAAAAAAAAAAAATCTGTATATTGCCACCCTTTGGAAAGTAACCTCTCTCCTTTAACTTAGCATGATTTACTGAAATAGTGTTATTTGATTTTTTTTTCTCTCTTAAAAATATATGCCTATTTTGTGAGACTTTTTTTTTCTTAAAGGGATTGTCATCTAATTGTTGCTTGAGATACAATTTTAAGGTTGTGAAGTATGGCAATCACTGAGCCTGTGTACATTACCAATTGTGTATGTACCAGTAAACAACATGAAGTTGAATTCTACGTAAACTCCAAGGCGGTAAGTTTCTCGTTTACGTTTTTAGATTATTGACATTAAGTAGATAAAATAAACTGTCCCCCCAAAACTGTTGAGCAGCACTGGTAGGAGAGGGTAGGAGGAACATAGCGTGTGTGTGTGTATGTGTGTGTGTGTGTGTGTGAGAGAGAGAGAGAGAGAGAGGGAGAGGGGAAGGGAAGGAAGGGTGTGTGCATAGTGGACCCGGACCCAGCCGTGTTTTACACGGCCGTGCGCCGCCCGTCCGGGAAAGAAAACCCAGCTCTGGTTCATCTCTTTTCCAACTTACTGGCGACGGCCAAAGTTGTGCATAATGTACCCGGCCCGACCCGTGTGACTAGAACCGGGATTTTGCCGGTCGTGCAACCGGGTGGAACACAGCCGTGCTTTGCACGACCGGGTCCGGGTCCGCTATGCTCGTAGCCGAAGGGTGAATGTAGAAGGGTGTTGAAGGATGAAGGGGGAGAGGGGAGGCGGGGGGAGGCAGCGGTGATCAGTATATTGTAATCCGAACCGAAGAAATTAATGTATGGGAGAACAGCTCAGTACTATTTCCTCTGAGCATAATAGTCTGTCCGGTCTTCCGCTGTGGCCCTGTCAGCGTGTCACCCTAAATACTAGATTTGCGATCTTCTAGGATGGGACAGGACAAATCAAGACTGTATATGTTTAGGGGGAAAAAAAACCCATTGACAACTAGCCATCTGTTCATGTGAGCAGATACGCATGACACCTGGGGGTAATGGACCTTGTGGATGGCCGGCGGTCGTGTGTGGTAACGTTAGCTGGGCATTGTGGGTAGCCTCATTAGTGTGGGATTGCGCGCAGTCCGGATGACGACGCTTTGTGCTCGGCGTTTATAACGTGCCACACGGCTCACACAGGAAACCCGTCATTGACGTGTCTCTGACGTATGTCGGTCTTCGTGCCGATGGGACGCATGCCATGCAAGCGAGAAATTGTATAATGGCAAGATTTAGTTCATGCGTAGGAACCTTTGTCCTGTCTGATAAAACCAGGGGAATTCCGGACGCTGTTATGGCAGTTGTTTCCACAGTGTTGTATTGTAGCAAATTTGAGTAACTGGCTCTGGTTTAGCTATCGAATAATTTTTTTAATAGCGCGCACGCACGCACACACACACACACCACCGCCACCGCCACCACCGCTGCCACCACCACATGAAACAGAAAGGGGTATAGAAAAAAGTAAGAATGGAGAAAAACGACGTTGCGGTTTTCTGAAGGACGCATCACTTCATGCAGGCAAATCCATACACGCAACACCACATCTGTCTAAGCCATGAGGCTGCAGTGTTTAGGATTGACAGATAAATCCATGATTAAATATCGCGGAAAGAACAAAAAAATTAGATGCACGAAGAAAGTATTCTCTTAAGACTAAACAAACAGGAGACACACACCCTTTTTTTTTTATCATGCAGTTAGTTCCTTGGAGACCAGGATCCAAAGAATGCTGATAGAAATGGACCTGTTAATGACAAGGTATAGCACGTTGTCAGTGTAATTACAAACACATGGTGTATATTTCCCTTTTTCCTGGTCTTTCATCAGATAATGTAGTCAGATGGTTCGAGCGCTTGCCTGGAGAGTCAAAAAATGGCTACTTTACCATCGTGCCCAAGGCCCATTGTAAGATTAATTCATAAATTCAGGCTGAATACTTCGAACACTAAAGATTCTCATGGTAATACTTGTGTCTGCAGAGGAAACATTTTTGTACATCATATTTGTTTGAATGCTCAGTGTTGACCTCACTGTATCAGGAGAAAGGCATTGAGATGAATAACTTTGATAATGTCAGTACTGACTTACATGGTTTATATATGTTGCTGAAATTGCCATGGTTATTTCGCAGTCACAGGTTGCAAAATTTTTGTAAATATCAACAATTTTGTGTACCACTAGGGTATTTTCACTTATGTAAATATGCATACATCAGATGTGGGTTTGAAAGTACTAACGTGGAGTTAAGTGTGGAGGTGTTTTTTTTTTTGTTAAAAAAAGTATATATATATATATATATATATATATATATATATATATAGGTGTCTGATATCATCTGGCGATGAAAAGACGTTAAATAAACCACTGAACTGAACTGGAGAGTTGCCGTTCATGAGTTCGAATCAACTGTCTGGTCCGATTTGTTGAAAACCCTCTCCCTCCACCCAGCAGTAAACGGGTACCTGATTAGGGGCAGAGAAGATTGAAGGTGGCAAAAGGAAAGAAATGGGCTCCGCTTACCATGATACCGTGATCAGACACACGAAGACCATGGAACATTAACCTTACGTGAATTTAAACCTGTATTGTGAACTTTAGCATGGAATATTCAGAGAAAGGGAATGCCCAGTTCTATAAAGGCCTAGTGCCCAGTAGCAATAGAAGCCGGTACCATCAGGCCCATTGCCAATAGCGCCCAGTACCCAACATGGCCCAGCACCTATTAATAGCGCCCAGTACCAACCGGGCCTAGCACCTATTAACAGCGTACAGTACCAACAGAGCCCAGCTCCTATTAACAGCGTACAGTACCAGCAGGGCCCAGTACTTATTAATAGCATCCAATACCGACAGGGCCCAGCAGCTATTAATAGCGCCAAGTACCAATAGCGCCTCCTCATCTATTCCTGTATGTAGTGACAACTCAATGCGGTTTGGAAAACCTAGTCCCCTTGTTCCGAGACGGGCATATTGTCTGAATTAAATGTTGCTTTCCATGTGTTCCCAAGGCCGGGCAGAGTTGAGGATATTGAAAACCTGTTGCAGAAACGGATCTTTCTAGGGCCACAAATCAGTGACATTCCGGTCTTTTTAGAGGATGGAAGAGCGTGACTGTAAGGTGCTTGGTTGAGAGTACAGGCATATATTACAGGCCTGTGACGAGGCCACCAATGATGATAAGTCGACAATACAGACCACTTCCATAATGAGTGTAAGAGCTGGACATATTACAACAAAAACGGACGTCGAGCTACAACGTTAACGATCCCATATACTCACCTAAATTGAACACATTGCACGCATTTCCCAACGTTCGTACCCCCTTCCCTTCTCATATACATGCAGCAGCACAAACAGCCCGCGCACTTACGATAATGACGAGCCGATTAAAGCCAAGGGCCAGCGTTATTTAGGGACTATTCCTGTGAAGGTGGTTGACCCGATACCCGGCCCCTGGTCAGGACCGTTGAAATGCGATGACTGTCTCGGCGGCGAAGGATCTTCAGGGCAAGCCATAATGGCCGCTTCAAACAGGCCTGACACCTTTCCCGAGGCGACTGACGAGGTGATCATCCGATCTATAACGACTTCTTGTGTGGCCATTTCTGACGATTGCAAGCCTATTATGGTGGTCCGCAAGGTTTTTTTTCCGAACGACAGATCTGACGAGGCGATGAATTGATGAGTGCTTGATTGTGTGTGCTGGTGGGGGATAGGGGGGGGGGGTGTATCTTGTGAGATGGTTATCTGACAGGGAGACCAGCGAGCCCTCAGGTCATGTCTGAAGAAGCCATGCTTCACGAGGCAGCGGACAGTGAAGTCCTCAGACCTCTTTCCTTTCTTTCTTCTTCCTCCCCCTTGTTCTTAAAGGTTCTTCCCCTTGTTCTTGTTGTTGCTGTTCTTGTTCCTCTCCTCTTCCTCCTCCTCCTCCTCCATCTTTTTCCTGTTTGTTGTTGTTCTTCTTTCTTTCTTTCTTGTTTTGCTCCTCCTCCTCTTGTTGCTCTCCTTCTCCTGCTTCTCCCCTCCTTCTCCTCTTCCTCCTTTCCTCTTCTTCTTTTTTTTTTCTTTCTTCTCCTCCTTCATGTTGCTCTCATCTTCCTCCTCCTTTTCCTCCTCTTTCTCCACCTCCTTCATCATCATCATCATCATCATCATCATCATCATCATCATCATCTTCTTCTTCTTTCTTGTTCTCTCTATCTCTGTCTGTCTATGGCTCCCTCCCTACCTCTTATTTTGTCCCCTTTACCATTTGCCTTTGTGTAGCGGCATACATTCATGAACATTCATTTTTCTGTGTATTTATTTTGGTCGTGTGGGACAATAATGCGCTTAAGGGATGACTGTTTCTATTTGTGCTCTCAACCGATGGAAACGTTCTGGTGGCACTGATCATTATATCATTCAGACTGAGACTCTCTCGAAGTTTGTGCATCTTTTCTTCTTCTTTCTCCTTAAGATATATATATATATATATATATATATATATATATATATATATATATATATATGTATAAACATCCAAACAAAGAACTTAACAATACACACACACACACACACACACACACACACACACACACACACACACACACACACACACATATATATATATATATATATATATATATATATATATATATATATGGAGGAGAGACTTGGGATGCAGAGGGGAAGAGAGCGGGATACACCTGGAGCGAATTGGAAGGGGCAGCCCAGGACAGGACGTGCTGGCGGATTGTTGTTGATGGCCTTTGCTGCAGTGGGAGCTGACGGCTTGAACGATGAGTGAAGTCTCAGTCATTCAAAATATAGCTTTTATGCTTACTTTTTGAATACATTTTCCGTGTGATCAAACCAACGTAGTGCGTAAAAATAGACACCTGCCGTCCTGAATGCCTAAAAGGTATAATTAACAAATAAAAAATAATCAAAGCAAAGCAACTTGATGTATAGGCCGTTAGAAGAAATCTGGCCCACAGTTTGTTTCAGGAATGCTCGGTGCCGTGATGTGAATATTTGGGGATTGGGTGAGGTGGGGAATTCCGGTGTGGGAAGAGTGAGTGCTGGGGAGGGGGGGGGGGGGGGGGGGGGGGGGGGGGAGAAAGGGTTGACAGAAATTTTAACACAGAATCGTGTGAAAAAAAATAAAAAGGTATTTATTCTATTATTGTTCTCTGTCTGTCTCTCTGTCTGTCTGTCTCTCTTTCACACACACACACACACACACACACACACACACACACACACACACACACACACACACACACACACACGCACGCACGCACGTACGCACAGACAGACAGACAGACAGACACACACACACACACACACACACACACACACACACACACACACACACACATACACACACGCACGCACGCACGCACGCAGGTGCGCACATTCGCACAGAGAATGAACGAGCGTTTGAGCGAGCGACCAAGCGTTTCACTTTCAGAGAGAGAGAGAGAGAGAGAGAGAGAGAGAGAGAGAGAGAGATTCTTCCCTATGTTTCGGGCACTGGGCCAAGTCGATTATACTTCTCCACAGAGAAAAAAAAAAGAAAAAAAAAAAAGAAGAAAAAAAAAAAAGAACGAAAACACAAACCGTCTTCTCACAACACAATACATGACTGTCAGTAAGGAGCCCACATAGAGCGAACACCACTGTCTGTATTTATGACACTGTTAGCCAGCCCTGACTACAACAGCCAAACACCAGAAACACACACACACAAAACTATTGCGGTACTAAATGTCACACGGGAGCAAATGTCACCCCCGTACAGAAGTCGCCCTGGATGATATTTCATGCTGAAGTTGCGGTAGTAAACGTCTCCCACATCACCTGCGTATGTTCACTGTGGGAAAAACTGTCGCAATTCATGAATGTATGATTTATGATCCGGATCACACCAGTCGTTTTTGTTTCGTGATATAGTGTACAATGCGAAGTCAGAAGATCATGATGACCACCAATGCTTACGTGGCATTGCCAATGATGGTGCTAGTTTCGGCAAAGGCTGTGATGTGTTCTGATGGTGATGGTGGCGGCGGCGGTGGTGATGTAAGAAAGTAGGTTTAGATTTCGACATACTTGACTTTTAATCTGATGCTTAAAGAATGACGACGACGACGACGACGACGACGATAACGATGATGATGATGATTGATGATGATGATGATGATGATGATCTAGTACGATATTGCATCAGATCCTCGTTGGTTGGCCTGTGTCCATGTTACATTCTGGGACGTGTGGTGTGTACGGTATACGAGCCTTTTGTTAACCTTGCAATACTTTTAGCCGTATTTTTGTTGATCTGATTTTTTGTGTTGTTGTTACGATGTTAAATCCAAATATGCTCGTTGTCATTTGAAGCGTTCTCAGTTTCTCTGCTTCACATTTTAAACTTGATCACGTGACACAAGTGACCAGCTAGACCCGATCTAGGACTGACTGACTATGCATTCCCACTTAGCGACAATGTGTTCCACAAAAGACATGAATGAATATATAAAATACCCGCACAGAACGTCACCCTGTGTGACAGGCTGTTCCTGGGTGACATTTTGCGTAGCAACGTCGGGAGTGACATTTTGTACCACATTGTCAGGGTGACAGTTGGTACCCCGCAGTGTTGGTACAATATGCCATCTGGTTATGAATTTGTACTGCGGTGATATTTTGTATCATAGCGTCAGGGTGATATTTTGTACCGCAGCGTTGGTACAATAAACCATCTGGTTATGACTTTGTACCGGGGTGACATCTGGTACCACGGTGTCGGGATGATATTTTATACCACAATGTCAGGGGGACATTTTGTACCACACTGTTGACACAATATGCCATCTGGTTACATTTTGTCCCGGGGTGACATTCTGCGCCCCAACAGAGACGAAGACAAATCACCTTGTAGGCGTTCTTCCTCTGCATGTTCTGGGCAGCGGTAGTTTCTTTCTCGAACACAAGGTTCGGTCCAGTCTGTCTGAGACTGCTTTGTCTGCTGCGTTTCACACATTTCTTGGGCTGTTGTGCTTCAGTAGACTCGTCATAAAACAGTGTTTTAGGGACCGAATGGAGGCTGACTGAGGTCTGTTCCCTGGGTTCCCTGTAACAATACATAGCACCACCAGGCGACAAGAGAGGATGCCGCTGTCTGGAACTGGAGTTGTTTGGAGCCAAGTCATGTCATTTTTTTTAAATAGACAAGCCGACCACGGAGACCACGTAATGGTGGTTATATCCAGCGGAAAATGACACAGTTCTTACACTAATGTCAAACAAGCAAGGTAACACAAGTGCCGTGGTGTTAAGAGTTACACGCATATCGGTACAAACGAGGGCTGACTGCGATACCCACTCACCCAGCATACATACAGACGGTCCTCAGACACACAGAACACACATGTACGAAAGGATGTCTTACCTTGCCCAGACACTAAGAGCTGAGCTGGGTGGGAAGGATGGGTATGGCACTGACTCACCAGGGGAACAAAAAGTACCATGATAATAATGATGATAATAGTGAGAATAACAATGATAATGATAATGTTGATTATAATGACAATGTTAATTATAATGATGATAATGATAATAATAATGATAATTATAATAATAATAAACAACGATAATAGTAATAGTAATAACAACATAGCAGTTATGAAGCGCCCTGCCAAAGGTTTTAGGTGCTGACAATCCACTCTCTCGTGTACGCAACGGGCTGCCTACCTGAGTAGTGTCGACTTAAGAGCTGCCTGCCGATGCTTTATTCAGTCGTTTTCCGTTTCATTCAGTCAGTATTGTTGACCCAGTTTCCTTATTTCCATCTTTCTTTCAATTTCTCACGCAGGGTGCATTCAGTGTGTACTGTGGCTTCCATACCAACGGCCAAACTGGCCTTCTCTTCCGAAAGTTGGCGATGGGATTTGACGTGTGTACAGGATGTTTTACGCGCGTTCGCACACAGATCACAGTTTATAGTCTCATTCGAAGGACTATTTGGGAAACAGAGTCAGAACCGATGTTAACTCCCAGAAAAAATTCCCCTTTACCGAAACGGCCCGGCGGAGATTCGAACCCGCAATCCCAGGGTCACCAAAATTACGAGTCCGGCGCTCTACCAGCTGAGCTATTCCAGCCGCCATTAATTGTCATTCGGTGTTCGAGTCTCCTCACCTCACTTCAGATTTTCTTTCAGTTCCTCCATTACGTCTCAGTCCCGGATCCTCCATTTCCTTTCAGAGTTCTCATCTTTCCGGTCAGTTCTTCCATTTGCTCTCATTTCCGCCCTGTTTTTTTTTTTTTATGTCCTTCATTTCCTTTAAATTCCTCCTCCCTGTTCTTTTTGTTCCCCCTTTTCCTTTCAGTTGCTACATTTTCTTCCAGTTCCTGTGTCATTTAACTTACGACGTTTCCTTTCAATTCCTACATTTCCTTTCATTCCCACATTTCATTTTAGTTCCTGTTGTCATTTAACTTACGACGTTTCCTTTTTATTCCTACATTTCCTTTTATTCCCACATTTCATTTTAGTTCCTGTCTTTTCTTTCAGTTGCTATCTATCCTTTCAATTACTGCGTTTTCTTTCAGTTCCTAAATTTCCTTTCAATTACCGCGTTTTCTTTCAGTTCCTAAATTTCCTTTCAGCTACTGCGTTTTCTTTCAGTTCCTAAATTTCCTTTCAATTGCTGCGTTTTCTTTCAGGTCCTGTCTTTCCTCTCAATTTCTGCAGAGAATTCAGATGTGTGTGAAGGAAAACTGATGCAGGTAACCAAGAGTTGCATATTTTGGATGATTACAAAGATTTTTGTTTTAAAGAGAGAGAGAGAGAGAGAGAGAGAGAGAGAGAGAGAGAGAGAGAGAGAGAGAGAGAGAGAACAGAAAAAAAGCGATGTTATTTTGAAAGACGACTCTCGAAAGAAAACAGCGAAGTTTACCGAGTTCTCTCTCATTGACGGAATCATTCGAAATCCCTCTCAATTTGGGATGGTTCTAGAATTCCAGACCCCGTCTTTCCGCATAAACAAGCAAAAATAACAACAACGAAAAGAATCTACACGTGTGTGACGTCCCATTTTGTCGCCCGTCCCATTTTGTCGCCCGGACAAAATGGGACGGGCGACAAAATGGGACGTCTTCATACACGTCCCATTTTGTCACCCCTTCCTATTTTGACGCAGGCGACAAAATGGGACGGGCGACAAAATGGGACGTCTACCTTATCCCATTTTGACACCCCCGTCAATTACGGGGCCTGTAGATAAGAAAATAATTGATAGCATTTTTATTTCTGTTCGAAAGTACGTTTGAACGGAACGTGCAGACACTTGAAAAAACATTCCTCTTTATCTCTCAGAGCTAAATTACTTGCTATATTTGCTAACAATGAAAAACAAAAATTGGGTAACTGAAACACAAAGCAGAAGTAAATAATTAATTAAGTATATAACATATTACAAAAAAGTGCCAGTGACCTATCTTAAGTTTTATATACTGCATGTTTGTAGGGGATAAGGGGAGATGATAAAGTTTCAGGTCTTGGTTTCAATGCCAGCCAGCTGACAGCTGCATCTCTCCCGCACGGAAGGCTCGTGTGTGTGTGTGTACGTGTGTGTACTTGTGTGTGTGAGCATGTGCGTGTATGTGTGTGTGTATATGTCTGTGTGCGTGCGCGTGTCTGCCACAGTGTGTCTGTGTCTGTGCGCCGGCAAAGGGTTATGCCAATGTGTGTATGTGTGTGTGTGTGTGTGTTGTGTGTGTGTGTGTGTGTGTGTGTGTGTGTGTGTGTGTGTGTGTGTGTGTGTGTGTGTGTGTGTGTGTGTGCGTGTGCGTGCGTGCGTGTGACATGTTTGTAGTGAGTACAGAGAAGAGAGAGAGAGAGAGAGAGAGAGAGAGGAGGAGGGGGGGGGGGGGGGGGGCAAGCAAGCAGCAGTAAGACACAGTTGGACCGATACTCAGATATATTTGCAGTACATGCAATCATTTATTTTGTAAACCCAATTAGAGGAAACAATTCTTTATTAGTGGACAATTCTTTTGTAAACGAAATAAGAAGAAACAATGTTTTTGTCAACATATTTTACAGCACACATCTTTAGTGCCAAGTAGTTTGTACAAGAAAGACTTCAAGATAACGAAATTAAAAAAGAAAATTTCTAATGAGAGGAAACAATGTCTTTCCTTGGTAAGGACATTTTGCAATATACATGATTTTTGTGGCAGGATTCAAACAAATAAAACAGCAACAAGTGACATTCACAATATACACATTTTCAGGCATTTTACTTTACTTTTACTTTTACTTTTACGTCTACTTTGTAAACCAAATGACAGGAAACAATGTCCTTAGTTGGTAAATATATTTCGTAACATACATCATAAGGGGACACATCTGTTTAAAAACCGCCCAGAAAACGTTACATAAAAAACAGCCCGCATTCTTAATATTACAAAACCTTTAGGCAGACATTTCTTTTCCATTTTAAACCATAAATCCAACAAAAGGAAACAGTATTTTAGATTGGTCAACATATTTCGCAACATGCATATGTAGGTGCAAGATTTGTTTAAAAAAACACCCTTTATCATGTAAAAAATCAGGAATGTTTTTGTTCATTTTGTATCCATGGGAGGAAACAAGTTATTTACTTGGTCAACACATTTAGCAATAGACATGACTAATGGCAAGAAAAGTAAAACGCATTCATGGTGTGACAAAACTTTTTTCAGGCTGACAATCATTAAAAATATAAATGAAAATTGAAACAATGTCTTTACTTGGCGTGTCGAATTGGACCAAAACGGTATCAGAAATGCTTCATCAGTAAAACGTATTCTACCTCAGTGGATATTGCGGTTTCGGTAATAGACATTGATGACCGAATACCAATCGAACTCTTCTGGTCGGAGCCATAGCCACGCGTTATACCACTGCGAAGTGGCCAGAATGCGCTGAATGGCGATGGCGAGGCCACTACCTCGGCCGGCTGCCTGGACTAGACGGCGCACGCTGACAGGATTTGCAATCTCGGAAGCAAGGTGGTACTAATGTGCAGACGTGGGGGAGGGACTCTAGACCACATCGTAGAAAATCTACTAACTCTTTGCAAAGTGAACCGACTTGCTGGAGATGATTGCAGAGCGAAATGTACTATCCTGGCTGTATCTCTCGAGGGAGAAACTCATGGCCTTCTGACATGCAATAGTCAACGTCTCCCATACCAAGTTCACCGTCCCCCTCATCACATCCATCGTCCACCTCCTCACACATCCACCGTCCCCCTCATCACATCCATCACCCCCCCCCATCACATCCATCGTCCACCTCCTCACATCCACCGTCCCCCTCATCACATCCATCACCCCCCTCATCACGTCCATCGTCCACCTCCTCACATCCACCGTCCCCCTCATCACATCCATCACCCCCCTCATCACGTCCATCGTCCACCTCATCATATCCATCGTCCTCATCACATCCATCATCCTCCTCTCACCTCCACCACCGCCCCCCTCATCACATCCGCTCCCTCTGTCGTCATGGTGTGAACGCGTCGCCCACCAGAGTACGCTCGCCCCCGCGTCTCGTCCAGATCCAGGCTGACGTATGTTCCCCCATACCCTCGGGGTAATGCCCGAGGGTAAGAAGGAACCTCTGGTGAGAGTACGAGCCGTCGGGGGACACTAGCACCGAATATTCTGCGCCCCTTGCAGACGCTATCAAGATCTGCACGTTGTGGATTCTTGATAGCGCCTGCAAGGTAACGTGGTCCCCGTAGGTCGAGCTTCGACTCATTTGACTTAGATATTGCTCAGGATCACCTGTAATAAATGTTTCATATGACAGAAGGTTCTCTGCAATGTGATTGACCGCTTGCCTTCGAAGGTCGACCCCTGTCTGGAAATTGCCAATTAGAGACATCTGATGCGCAGCTGCCTCGAATTGGCAATTTCCAACAACCTCCCTCGGTCCAAAAGGACTTTCATTCCTAACTGCTGAAAGTCATCAGCTCTGTCTGTGGGAGTATAGGGCAAGTTATATTGTCGTCGGTGTTGTTGTCTGTCCATTTTCTGTTCCTCTGTGACCTTTCTTCTTCGATTTTGGATTTCTGATACTTTTGTTCGACTTGTTATATTCGTGACACAAACCCACTTGCACAGTTCCCCCCTTTTGCGTCTGAAACTTTATTTTGTACTTCGAGTCTTTCAAGTTTCTTTCCACAACAACCCCTTTTAGGATAACCCTTTTTGGGGGGACTTTACCCTTTTTTATCTCAGGGTATTTGAGCAATACCTGTTCGCCCTTTCTGTAGATGGCACACGAGCCTTTGTGGCGGGCTACCATCCTCGCACTGAATCGGCTGCTAGCTGTTGCTACTGTTCTCATCAAAGCCCTATTGCCTTGCTGTGCTTTTACCTCTGCAGGTGTCATGTTCGCGAGAACTTCTTTCGTTACGTTGTTCACCGCTTCTTGTACTTTGTGAATTTTTTTAGCCCAATTGAACCCCTTCTCTGCGAGCAGGCAAATGCAATTTTTTTTCTCACTTCCAAGTGTGACAGCGCTCAACTTTTCCCTGTGACTGTGGGTGGTAGGGGCGGGCTTCGAATGTGCTTGATTCCCCTCTTTAGCAGTAGTCTTTTGAATGAACCTTTGAAAATTCTGTACCATTGTCACTTTGTACAATATCAGGATTCCCGTGCTCCGCAAGAATAGTTTGAAAAGCCTTTGACACACATTTGCTCGATTTTCTGGTCAAAGGGCGCAGGATAAGAAACCTTGAAAACACATCAAGGACTGAAAGTATGTATTTATAAGTGTGCCCATGCATGACAACTTCATCTTTGTCCATCACCATTAAATCCACCTGCCATCTTTCGTTCACTCTTGCCGCAGTGACTGGCTTTGGTGGGACTTTATTGCTAAATGTAGGCCTGTTCACTTGATATGTGGAGGATTTCCCAAGGACGGTTTCAACAGTGCGACGAGGGACTCCGGCACACTTGTTTTGTACCTTTCGCCATGTGGATTTGCATCCACTGCCAAGCGTGTCCCTATAAGCTTCTTTGACCTTCTTGCTAAGCTCATCGACCGGAATGACTTGCATTCCGTTGAAGAAGAGTTCTTCACCTTCCACTTTGAAATACTCTCTACGCCTTTTGGAATTGGCGAACAGCACTTTTCTGACAGTTCGTGCGTTTGGATTTGGGGACATGGAAAGTACCTTTGGAAAGTTGTACAAGAGTTTCGTATTTTTCTCTGTCCATTTTTTGAATAAATTTACCCTTCTGACGGGCTCGCGATGCTCCACGACCTGCCGATGTAGTGTCGCCCATGACGCAGGTGCAAACCCTGAAAAAAAAAAATTCCATTTTTATCATCTCTTTCGCTGACACAATTAAAAGGGAGTAAGACAGAGACAGTGGAAGAGACAGAGACAGGT
>JADBJO010000343.1:765920-768420 GCA_016801955.1 Conus betulinus | reverse complement strand
AGTGACACTGACGGAGAACGCTGGTCTGTTTCAAAGCACTGTGTAGACGATGTAGAGATTCTGCCACCACCAGACCCCCATCAATAGCAGCGACGACGACGACTCCTGACAACAGTGTGGTCTGTACCGGCGTGTCTGAAATCGATAGACATTCGTCGGAATGGCTTAGGGTGCTATGCTGTGGTGAGTGGGCCCTGGGTGTTTGAATCTTCACAATGCGGGTGAATGATCACAAAAAGTTTAAATAGATATGTAGATAGATAGACGTGTGTTCGAGAGAGAGAGAGAGAGAGAGAGAGAGAGAGAGAGAGAGGAGAGAGATATGTATGTATATATACATGTGTGTTTGTGTTGGTTTTGTGTGTGTGTGTGTGTGTGTGTGTGTGTGTGTGTGTGTGTGTGTGTGTGTGTGTGTGTGTGTGTGTGTGTGTATAATATATATGTGTGTGTGTGTGTGTGTGTGTGTGTGTGTGTGTGTGTGTGTGTGTGTGTGGTGTTGTGTGTGTGTTTGTACATATATCTTATATGTGATCTGTCGCAATTTTGGCTCGTACTTTTTTGTTTTGTTTTTTCTGTTTGTTTCTTTCTTTTTGTTTTTTTTTGTTTGTTTGTTTTGTTTTTTTGTTTTTGTTTTTGCGTTTTGCTTTTTTATTTCTTTCTGCTGTCCTTTTTTTGAGCGGTGGAAGAAAGAGAGAGACAGAGACAGAGAGTGAGTGAGTGTGTGTGTGAGTGTGAGTGTGTGTTGTGTGTGTGTGTGGTGTGTGTGTGTGTGTGTGTGTGTGTGTGTGTGTGTGTGTGTGTGTGTGTATGGTTAAAAAAAAGAAAAAAAAGCAATACTGAAGTCTCGACCGTTCGTCTGACGATCCAGAAAACAATCATTTCAGGAGCTTTATTTTAGAAAAAGAAACCAGCTGAAAAACTTCTAACCTTTAATCCATCGGATCGTTTGTAATCAGACCAATCAGTGAACTGATCAGGCCATCAATCAAATGAAAAACTGAACTAAAGCATCATTACTAAACATTAGGGAAAAAAAAGAAGTGCCAGAACAGGACGCCAAAGCTGCATGTTAAAGAATCAGGATTTGTCCGAATGAAAATACAGGCCTACAATGCCGTTCAATAGCTGGGCTGTTACCCTCAGTGATGTGGAGACACAGGCCTACAATGCCGTTCAATAGCTGGGCTTTTATATCCTCAGTGATGTGAAGATACAGGTCTACAATGCCGTTCATAGCTGGGCTGTTACCCTCATCAGTGATGTGAAGATACAGGCCTACAATGCCGTTCAATAGCTGGGCTTTTACCCTCAGTGATGTGAAGATACAGGCCTACAATGCCGTTCATAGCTGGGCTTTTACCCCTCAGTGATGTGGAGACACAGGCCTACAATGCCGTTCAATAGCTGGGCTGTTACCCTCAGTCATGTGCATGGACAGCTCAAAAGGTCAAGACTTAGAGACACTGACTCTAGCAACTAATCTGTACATGACTAATCGTCACACACACACACACACACACACACCACACCACACACACCACACACGCCAAAAAAAAAAAAAAAAACAAAAAAAAAAAAAAAAAAAAAAAAGAAAGAAAGAAGAAAGGAAGAAGGGAGAAAGGAAGGCCCGAAGAAAGAAGGAAAGGAAGAAGAGAATGGAGGGGGAAAGGAATAAAGAAGAAGAAAGAAAGAAAGAAAGAAGGAAGAAAGGAAGGAAGAAAGTAAGAAAGGAAGGAAGAAAAAGGAATGGAGGGGAAAGGAAGAAGAAAAGAGAGAAAGAAAGAAAGAAAGAAAAAAAGAAGAAAGGAATATAGGAGAAAGGAAGAAAGAAGAAGGAAGAAAGAAGAAGAAGGAAGAAGTAAAGAAGAGAAGGAAGGAAGAAAGGAAGGAAGAAAGGAAGGAAGGAAGGGAGAAAGAAAGAAGGAAGGAAGGAAGAAAAGAAAGAAGGAAAGAAAGAAACGAAGGAAGAAAAAATGAAGGGAAGGAAAGAAGAAAGAAAGGAAGGAAGAAGAAAGGAAGAAAAGAATGGAGGGAGAAAGGAAAAAAGAAAGAAGGAAGAAAGGAGAAAGGAAGAAAGAAAGGAATGGAGGGGAAAGGAAGAAAGAAAAAGAAAGAGCGAAAGAAAGGAAAAAGAAGAAAGGAAGAAAGAAAGAAAGAAAGGAAGAAAGAAAAAGGAAGAAAGAAAGGAAGAAAGAAAGGAAAAAGGAGCAAGAAAGAAGAAACAAAGGAAAAAGGAATGTAGGGAGAAAGGAAGAAAGAAGGAAGAAGTAAAGAAAGAAAGGAAGGAAGAAAGAAACAAGAAAGAAGGAAGAAAGGAAGGAAGAAATAAATGATAGGAATGAGAAGAAAAGAAAGAATGAAAGAAAGAAACGAAGGAAGAAAAAAAGAAGGGAAGGAAGAAAGAAAGAAAATAACGAAGGAAGAAAGAAAGGAATGAAGAAAGAAACGAGGAAAGAAGAAATAAGGACGGAAGGAGGGAAAAAAAGAGAAAGAAAAAGAA
>JADBJO010000343.1:750920-758420 GCA_016801955.1 Conus betulinus | reverse complement strand
GCGCGCGGCGCGTGTGCGTGTGTGTAGTGTGGTGTGTGTGTGTGTGTGTGTGTGTGTGGTGTGTGTGTGTGTGTGTGTTGTGTGTGGTGGTGTGTGTGTGCGCGCGCGCGCGCGCGCGCGCACGCGTATGTTTGAAATCCTCAGACTTGACTTAATCAGGAGACTGACTTCCTTCCGCCCACACAACCCGCCCACCCACCCACCCCACCTCTCTCTCTCTCTCTCTCTCTCTCTCTCTCTCTCTCTCTCTCTCTCTCTGTGGAAAGAAAGGTGGTAACAAGAATTGCTCTATAACGGAAAGCAAAGCTGATGAAGTGGAACACAAGTCACACAAGCCTAATCGCTCAGCTTTTTTTTTTTTTTTTTTTTTTTCGTTTAATTCGTCTTTTCAATCTCTTTCTGACCTTTCCTGGCGTTGTAAGTCCTACATCGTGTGTTGTATAGAGAGGAACACGATCCCTCCCCCCACCTGCCCCCCACCACCCCCCACCCACCCCCCCCCCCCCCCCAACCCCCTGCTTTCTGTCCTAAAGTTCAAAGGCACTCGAATGTCCCCCAGAAGCGATTGCGACGTCACGCGCGTGTCTGTCCACCTTCCGCTTCCGGTGCTGGCCCACAATGGCTGGCTCGGCGGGACAGTGAGACTTCGTCATACAAGTGCGGAGGGCTGAGGGTTTCTAAAGTCCAGTGTCTTTTACTCCTCGAAAGTGTTACTCCCACTCCAACTCATTATAGTCCCCTCCACCCCCCACCCCCCACACTGAGAAAAGAAAGAGAGAGGAGAGAGAGAGAGAGAGACAGAGAGAGAGACCAGGATTCTAGAGCGTGCCAGCATGTCCCTCAACAAAAATGTAGTGTCCCCATTCTTCTACTGATGTTGAATACCTTGATACAATCTCATGGCATTCGACTGTGTGTTCCAGCTTCCTGTTCTGACGCTGAAGATCGTAATACACGTTTCGATTTCAGTTTCCTCAAGGTGGTGCCACTACGTTCGAACTAGTTCGCCTACTCTGCGTCAAATATGCTCAGCAACAATCTCACTGTAGGCAGGGTTCACTTCGCTGGATGCAATGACTGGTGGCGACTGACTGCAGAAGGGTTGTCCAGGATGGTGCGCTCTCTCTCTCTCTCTCTCTCTCTCTCTCTCTCTCTCTCTCTCTCTCTCTCTCTCTCTCTCTTTTCCCTCCCCAGGAGTCATTTCAAGGCCTGGTTTCTGCCGCCCTCAATCAAGGAAGGATCTGATAAGATGATGATTAGGACAATGATGATTTATTCAAAAAGGCCATGACCCCATCTGAAGAGGGGTCCAATCCAGGAAAATAATTCTGTGAAACATGTAAATTCTCGTTCTGTGCTCGCTGTAACGATACAAAATTCGCAAACGTGTTCACTTGTTTAGACAAGCTCTGATAAGCTGAAATGATTACTATACTTTGATAACAGATATTTGAATGTTTCCATAAAAACTATCTTTCAGGTGCCACCGAATATCTGCCTTTTCGAAAAACTATGATGTTGAATTTGACCATATCAATTTTTAAGCTCCAGTCTCTTCGAAACCGAATACAAATGATTCAACTGCTTTTGTTTGTCAGCTCAATATTGTCTGCAAGTGCAAAATAAACAATTGATTTAAATAAAATATTATCCATGTCCACCATGTATATGCTATTTTCGTTAATGTTTTGGACAAAATCATTATAAACAGTGAAAACGAGACGGGGCTTCATGTTGGCCCTGTGTCACCCCTCTTGAATATTAATTACACTATTAACCCTAGTGCCATATTTAATCCTAGCTTTAACCCACGATGCACGTTTTTCTGCACAATGATACATCTTTCCTTTTATTTAATTATTTCTAATTATTGGCCATATCATTTTTTTTCTGAGAGTCGGTTTTTTAAAAACGCGTTTTCAAAGTCTATTAAAAACTACATACAATTTCTGATTATGTACAAACACTTTCATACGTCTTCCAGAAAAGGGAACGTATGATCAGTCGTTGAATAGTCGTTTCAAGATCTGACAAGAGAAAGCTCGTTTAAGACACAACCTGAACTGCTGTTTCTGTTCCAATATAATTAAAGACGTATCAGAATGCGAATGTCTCCGCATCAGTTCAAGAGGAGACTTTTCTTTTTTTTTTTTAATTAAACATTTCTTATTTCTCCTCCTCATTATACGTTTATAAGGATTCGTTCAATTCATTTATTTTTTTATGTCTCTTTCAGTTACATGCCTTGTAATCAAGTCACAAAATCTTAGATCCTTCTCTCATCAAAAAATCACATAATCGTATTTCCTGATCGTGTACTAATAAAGAAAATAAATCAAGCTTTTCTTAATTTCTGCTGGGCTCTCCCAGACCTTTAACGCACACGTTAGTTTCCGAACAAGCTTAATCAACAATTGACATCTCATCGCCATTTCTTCGTCAGTTAAACATTTTGCAGCGCCACACAATACGAAATGTATTGACACAGGTCACACAAGTGGAAACTAACCTGGAATAGTGGCAAAATGTGCCCCTGTTGGATATTTTATGCAGACACTTTACGTGACAATGACAATGATTATAACGTTTTGGTCTATTGGGCTGATCAGTATATAGCACAGCCAGTCACACTCACCTTCTCTTTTCTACTAAGCCTAGAGTAGGGACTTGGTCTACTGATCTAACTTAGTTACCTCCCTTCTTCTCCTGTGTGGACAAAGGACCCAGTGGACTGACCCAGCATAGTTACCTCCCTTTTTGTCCTGCCTAGACAAAGGACCCAGTTGACTAACGTAGCATAGTACCTCCCTTCTCATCCCAGGACAAAGGACCTAGTCCCCTGACTTAGCATGGTTACCTCCCCTCTTCTTTTACCTGGACAGAGGACCTAGTGGACTGACCTAGCATAGTTACCTCCCCTCTTCTCCTGTGTGGACAGAGGACCTAGTGGACTGACCTTGCATAGTTACCTCCCCTCTTCTCCTGTGTGAACAAGGACCTAGTGGACTGACCTAGCATAGTTACCTCCCCTCTTCTCCTGTGTGGACAGAGGACCTAGTGGACTGACCTAGCATAGTTACCTCTCCCTCTTCTCCTGTGTAGACAAAGGACCTAGTGGACTGACCTAGCATAGTTACCTCCCCTCTTCTCCTGTGTAGACAAAGGACCTAGTGGACTGACCTAGCATAGTTACCTCCCCTCTCTCTCCTGTGTGAACAAAGGACCTAGTGGGCTGACCTAGCATAGTTACCTCCCCTCTCTGTGTAGACAAAGGACCTAGTGGGCTGACCTAGCATAGTTGCAAAGCATCTTCACCTGACTGGGCAAATCGTGTCGAGAAAAGTACAGTCGTTGGTTTTTTTTTTTTTTTTACGAGAGAGAGGTCAAACGTTACCATTCACTGTAATACTTGTCGAGAATGTAGGAATCCATCAACAAGAATCTCTCCTCCTCCTCCTCCTTCTTCTTCTTCTTCTTCTTCTTCTTCTTCTTATTATTATTATTATTATTTCTTATTTTATTATTATCATCATCATCATCATCATTAGTAGTAGTAGTAGTAGTAGAATTGTTGTTGTTGTTGTCATTATTATCATTATTATTGTTGTTGTTGTCATATGTATGGGACAGTCATTCAGGCATGACAAGAACAAGCAACGAAATGACAATAGTGAGAAGAAAGGAGAAGCAGTGTGAATCAATGGACAAAATCAGCGAGCGCGCGTCCAAAAACTGACAGAGCACAATTTGACCTTTGACACCAGGTCATGAAAGCTCAGCCTATCGAGCCAGTGACGGAATTTAAGGAACGGGACCGCGCAATTAATATGTAGCTTCATTAACCTCGTCTAATTACCTGGCCTTTTCTTCTGCCCTGATGGTGATCGTTTTAGTGTGTGTGTGTGTGTATGTGTGTGTGTGTGTGTGTGTGTGCGCGCGCGCGCGCGCGCGTGCGTGCGTGCGCATTTAATGTCAATTCACAAATGACATTTTCAACAAAAAAGGAGAAAAAGAGCGTTTTCGTGCATGAGGGGAATAATGAAGGGAAATTGTGGAGCCGATTGAACTGGGAGATAAACTTTCAGAAATTTGGATCACCAAGGAAAAAAAAATTTTTTTTTTTTTTTTTTTTTTTTTTTTTTTTTCATTTTCTGGGAAATTTAGCGAAGAAAATGTCAAAATAGAACATTGAAAAAAAAAAAAACCCGCAAAATTGATTTTCTTTCTCGGCATCCACATTTGACGTTTTTGCTTAATTTCGTTTTCATCGCATTCAGTTTAACCTGTACGCAAACCGTGCTACCTGTCTTATTTTTTTTTCGCAAGTTTTGATGTGAATTAAATCGTATAATGTTTCAAACTAAATGTGTTGTGAAAGGAAATCTTCAGTGAGGCAGGGAACAGTAAACAGTGATTTAAGAACAAGTAGAGTAACTCTTGCTCCTGGAGGAAACAAATAAAGGCCCATAACTCCAAAGGAATGCTGTTTACGACACCGAGTCGCCTAGTAGACATGACAGCACAGAGCACACAGAACAAACAAGGAACCATTCCACTCTAAGCAACATTCGTTTGGTGTTGTGGGCGTCTGTTTTATTTTATCAATAAGCAAGAGTTATCCCACTTGCTCTTTCATAAATGTTTTTACAAAAACTATATGAGTTCCATCAGCACTCCTGTTGTGTATTTTCTTAAATCGATTTTCAAGGGATCTTCTCTAACAATCCGAATCTTTTTGGCTGTTCTGTCGGGTCCATTCATTAAAGATTAACTTAGATTGAAAGACACCCAGCAAAAAGTCACACTTGTTCCTGTTAACATTCCCGATAATAATCATTTACAGGTATAAGTTAGCGTGTTTCTGTCATATTAGATTTTTGCTTGGCTTTTGAGTCGTCAAGCGCATATGTAATACCGATTTAGAATCTATACAGAGCAAAGTTTGAAAGATCGAAAAAGGAAAGTGGATTACAATCATCTAAAGGAGTAAGAATCGCCAGAAGGTCTACGGTAAAAAATGATCGATTTATGCAAAGAAGGCAAACATGATTTTTCGATTTTGAATACCAGTTATTACCAAAGTGGCATTTGCTTGCTGGCTGCTACGCAGAGAACCATCTCTATGTATTTAAGATGATCAAAGTAGGTATTCTGGATTGTGATTGTAAGGTAGAATCGACAGTCTTTGAGCTGTCTTCTGTTTCACATTCTGCAAGTTCAATGTAAAAAATTAGCTGTTTCGTTCCAACAGGGACAAGGTGAAGTAATGTTTTATTCCACACCAACGGAATCTGAATTACGAACTGCTTGTTCAAACATCTCTGGCGGATATGTTTCTTGTAGACTTCCTGGAAGACATACTTTTGAATGTTTTAGGAAATGAAAATCAGATGTTCGTTTTCATTTCTACCGAGACAATAGTGTTCTGATGGAACTCTTAACAGTATTATATTTTTCAAGTGCTAACTTTAACTGTTCATCGAATGGTAATTTGCCAGCTCTCTCTCTCTCTCTCTCTCTCTCTCTCTCTCTCTCTCTCTCTCCTCTCTCTCTCTCTCTCTCTATGGTGTGTGTGTCTTCTCTCTCTGCTGGCAAGAATATTTTGTGGCAAGTATAATCTTCGGCTAATTTGTCTGCTTGTTCAGTGTCTCTCTGTCTGTCTGTCTGCCCGTCTGTCTGTCTATCTGTCTTTCTGCCGGCAAGATATCTTGATAGTTTGTATGATCTTCATCTAGTTTGACATGATATATATATATATATATATATATAATATATATATATATATATATATATATATATATATACAGGGAGAGAGATGAAGAGAGACAGATAGATATAGAGAGAGATAGATAGATAGACAGATAGACAGACAGATAGATAGATAGATAGATAGATAGATAGATAGATAGATAGATAGATAGATAGATAGATAGATAGATAGATAGATAGATAGATAGATGAGAGAGAGATACCGGACTTTCTGAAAGACTTCAATTGTGTGCATTGTAGTGCTAAAGCACCCGGGGTGGAGTAGGCTGTTGATGGCCCATCGTCTTTACAGCAGAGATGGAACCAAGAGAGATCAAAGAAATCTTTTGATCTTTTGAAACTAAGAAACATTTTCAGACCCAGGTGCAGAGCAAAAAAAGCTATTAGGAAGAGTCGTGTTTTGAGCATGGATGGTCGAAAAAATAGCAAAGGGCTTATAAGACGGCTAAAGCAGGGCCTTCGCCGTCAATCGAAAGGTTCTGAAGTTCTGAAATTCCCGACATAGCTGTGCGTAGTAGATTTTGAAAAAAAAAAATCATTGATAAAGCTCCGCCCAAAAACGTGTAAAAAAGAAAAGGGTGTTGAAGGTGCAACTGAAACGAGCACATGGACTTTCGTACGTCCATCGCGAACTGTCTGTAAACTGGAGCAGAACACGAATGACCTCAACGCCGATGTCCTCAAAATTTGACATTTGAGGGAGGGGGTTGAAGTGGGTGGGTGTGTGGTGGGTGGGGGGGGGATGGGAAAGATGCAGATTCCGGACGTCCATATGGAAGGAAGTTTTTTTTTTTTCAAACTAAAAAATTGAATATGTATATATTGAAAAGTCCGCCCTACTCAGAAAGATCAAGTTCAGAATACAGCATCACAGGTCGTGTGGTGGATCTCTCTCTCTCTCTCTCTCTCTCTCTCTCAATCTCTCTCCTCTCTCGCATCTCTCTCTCTCTTCATTATTGTTACTCTCATTTTTATTTCTCTTTTTTATTTTTAATTATTATTCTTATTTTTTGTTTCATTTTCATTTATCTTCTATTTTCATTTGATGTTCTTTTATGATTACATGACCGCTTTTGCTTGCTTTTTTTTTTTTTTTACATTAATTGATTTCACTGCATGTTTTAGTCCCTACTCAGGGCGAGGACTGGATGTAAAAAGCACGTTAGTGCTTATCTATTATCCTCGTAAATAAATTTTTTCTGGTCTTGTCTTGTCTTGTCTGTCTCTCTCTCTCTCTCTCTCTCCTCTCACTCTCCTCTCCTCTCTCTCTCTCTCTCTCTCTCTCTCTCTCTCTTGTCGGTTTGTGAAGAAAAGAGTTTCCCAACCTGTTATATATGTACGTTTAACACGTAGACAGAGAGAGTTCAGCACACCCAAGGTCGAATCGCAGCGTTTGCTGGTGCTTAAGGTCGAGCACTTGGAGTCTGCAGATGCAGACATAGATTGCCATTTATGCTTAAAGAGTTATCGCTATCGCCGAGCACACACACACACCACACACACACACACACCACGCACGCACGCACGCACGCACGCACGCACGCACGCACGCGTGCACACACACCACACACACACACACACACACACACACACACACACACACACACACACACACACACACAAATATGTACGTATGATGATAGATCTTTTTAAAAATAGCGTCAATCGAAATGTAAACTTCAATAACTGAGAAGGAGGGGGGAGGGGGGAAGGGGTGGGGGAATCGGATGA
>JADBJO010000343.1:730920-733420 GCA_016801955.1 Conus betulinus | reverse complement strand
TAGACATGTTGACCGTCACCTCGATGTCATCCGACCAGCTGTTCACTTTGCAGCGCACAGCCGGTAGACACAAGTGGCTTCAAGCTCTGATCTTCAAGCTCTTGGTCAGTCCCGCTTGTCACTGAACACAGACAGATTACGACATTAAACAGAGCCACTAACCAGCCCTGGACCCATACCACATCCTGACTCTGAGGCAGCTCTCGTTCCTTCTTGTTTCTATGCCAGCACGACCACATGTCCCTTCATTTTCCTGTCGTCTGCTTCAGACTTTTCACTCCTACATCCTAGTGCCCTACCAAAGGCGTAGAAACACAAGGAGTCTGACACGTCCTGCACTGTTCTGCTATTTTTGCTGACAATGTGGCATTGAACTAATTCACTGACCCCAAAATTCCAAGATAAAATAATCTTTTTCATGTTCATTTTTTTTTTTACCTTTCACAGAGCCAGGGCGATTTTCATCTGTCCAAACTTTGTTGTTACTACTTGACCTTTGCTGTGACCTCGAACTCTTGACCTTTGCTGTAACCCCGAACTCTGACCCCAAAAACCTTAGTCGGCGGCAGCAATGTACAGCATACTGAGAGAATAGTGTATTAGAAGCTTTGATTGATTGGCTGACGTTTGTTCGCAACTCTCTGACCCCCGAAAGCAAGGAAAGTATTACGCCTGTGTACGCCGCGTCTGATTTTTCAGCGGAAACGAAGACAAGACATAACTGGATTACGCTGACGTTGTGGTGATGACAGACATTTTCGACGCAAGAAATTCTCCGCACGGATTGAGACTGGGGGATGAAGGCGGGCGACGGGGGGAGGGGGGGTGGGAGGGGGGAGGGGCAGGTTGATTGGAGAGGGTGGGGTGATGGTGAAGAGGGAGGGATGTACGTGAGGAGGGGGGGAGGGGAGGGGAGGGTGGATGGGAGAGGACAACACGAACATGGTTTTGTCTTGATCAAAATGGCGCCCTTGTTCTGATGAAGTTCTGCTTTAAACAAACAAACAAACAAACAACAACAACAACAAAGAAAAAAAGAGGGGAAAGCCTTGGTAGTTTGGTTAGCGGTACAGTATTTGCTGTGGTCGTCAGACCTAGCTGTGTTATATGCTGTATGCTTGGTTGTGCTTTCCTGTGACGGCTGATCTGCCCTTGTTTGCCTCGGGTGTGTAAAATGTGGACTGGCCCATTTCCTCGTGTCTCTGTCAACATTATCTGCTGATTGCCTGCTAGCGCCATTTCCCTGGTAGGAGATTAGAAAGCTAAAGTGGATGAGTTTTGACTGTTTTTTTTTTTTTTTTTTTCATCTTTCTTTTTCTTTTTCCTCTTGTCGAAGATATTCATAAGCTGCTCCGTTCCATGTCGCCTCGCTTCCTTCCCCCGGCTACCCCCCCCCCCCCAAACCCCCCCACCCCCCCCCCCCCCCACCCCCCCACCACCGCCCGCACTCTTTCTCTTATTCCACTGAACACCATCTCACTCTCTCTCTCTCTCTCTCCTCTCTCTCTCTTCTCTGTCTGTGTGTGTGTCCATCTGTGTGTGTGTGTATGTGTTCTGTCTGTCTGTCTGTGTGTGTGTCTGTGTCTGTGTGTGGTCTCTCTGTATCTCTCTCTGTCTCTGTCTGTCTCTCTGTCGCTCTGTCTGTCTGTCTGTCTGTCTCTCCTCTCTCCTCTTCCAGTCTCTCTCTCTCTCTCTCGCTCTCTCCTCTCTCTCTCTCGCTCTTCTCTGTCTCTCTGTCCTCTCTCCTCTTCTCCCTCCCTCACTCTCTCTCTCTCTCTCTCCCTCTCCTCTTCTCCTTCCCTCACTCCTTTCTCTCTCTCCCTCTCTCTTCTCTCCCCCCTCCCTCTCTCCCTCCCTCTCTCTCTCTCTTTTCTCTCTCTCCCTCCCTCCATCTCTTCGTCCCTCTCTCTCCTCTCCTCTCTCTCTCTCTCTCTCTCTCTCTCTCCTCTCTCCTCTCTCTCTCTCTCCCTCCCTCTTCTTACTAGCAGATAAAGATGCCGCCTTTCCTCACCCACGTGTGTTGACGCTGTTGACAGAAACTTACCAATGCCCTGCCACACACATCAAGTGCAACAACCATTTCTGTGTCCCACGTGACCTGACCTGCAACTTCGTGGACGACTGTGGTGATAACTCGGACTGAGGCGAACTGTGGTAAGTGGCGGATGGCCTGGTGCGTTTGTCACAATGCACGCTCGTGCTGCACAAGCTCTCCTTCGCAAGCTCTCATTGTGGTCTCTCCCGCTCTCCGCAACTCTCCTCTCTCTCTCTCTCTCTCTCTCTCTCTCTCCTCTCTCTCTCTCTCTCTCCTCTCTCTCTCTCTCTCTCTCTCTCTCTCTCTCTCTCTCTCGCTCTCGCTAACGCGCGTGCGCGCACACGCACACACACACACACACACACACAAATACACACACACAAGCATACGCGCGCACGCACGCACGCACGCACGCACGCACGTACGCACGCACGCACACACGCGCGCGCACGCACGCACACACAC
>JADBJO010000343.1:723420-725920 GCA_016801955.1 Conus betulinus | reverse complement strand
ATGACAGCTCCACTTTGAAGATATTACCATGATAAATTTTACGTTTAGTAATTTTCGACTTCGGTTGATAATGTTAGTGTCCTGTAAACGTTAGCTACTTCATGGCAGTTCGAATATGATTCAAAGCCGTCTGAATATGTTACCATGGTAACAAAATGATAAAGAGAAGGGGAAAAAAAAAACAGAGAGAGAGCAGATTAGTCGACCCACGTATGTCCCCTGTTCACAGTGTCTCATTGGTCACGGTGACATTTCCGATGCACTTCCTCGTGATGATATCTGGTGTCTTCAGGTCCAGCAATAGAACTCAGCATGGACACGGTGACAAACCAAACACGCCACCCGTGTCTTCGTTCCGCCCGGCAATTTACTTCTGATCGCTTCTTCTCACTCTTTGTAGAACTTAAACAATTGTCGGCTCTTGAAATCAGTACCTCCGTTTTGTCAGACAGCTGAAAGCCCGTTTATAAGCTTTCTGGGAGAAAAAAAAAAAACCTCTCTCCCCCTCCTCCCTCACCTCCTCCCCGAATTTAATCTCCTGACATCACGTCTATCCCCAGCCAGCTTTTCAGGTGTTTTATTCTGCACGCAGACAGATGAAAGAAGGAAGATTTATCACTATGAATATCAAGTAGCAAAGATCAAATGAAATTACAGGTCAGGTTCTCTTGACATTTTGTCTAGGACTGAAAATCACTAGAAAATGGAACGATCGTCGTGGGTTGGTGTGTGTGTGTGTGTGGGGGGGGGGGGGGGGGGGGGGGGGAGGGGGGGGGGGGGGGGGGCAAGATCATGTGATATGTGAATGCGGGATTAGAGATGTAAAGATCCGGTGCTTCGTTGTGGAGGTGGAAAGAGTTGTTGTTCAGGTGGCCAGTGGCTGATCTCTTTCGACGTGTATAAGTAACAAAAAGTCAGAAATCTTCTTCTTTTTTCTTCTTCTTCTTCTTCTTCTTCTTCTTCTTCTTCTTCTTCTTCTTTGCGTACGCCTTTGTCTACACGGTCAGTCCGGCCCTTGAGATGAACTGTGCCGTTTTCTCAGCTCTCTTGTAGACTGCCGTAGAGCTTCGACGTTGGAACTGTCTCTGTTGGCCACTCCTCTGTTCCCGGCTGTTCATGTAATGGGTATCTTTGGAGCACATGCTCCGCTGACTGTTCTTCCTGCCCACAAGGACAGAGTGGAGAAGGCACCTTCTTCAGCTTCCGGCACAAGTGACTGTCAAGTCTGTTGTGCCTGGTGCAGAGCCTCACCAGGACGCTTTGTTGCTCTCTGGACACCAGATGAGAATTATCCTTGGGGATACTTTGTTGAAGCTCCGGGAACTCCTGTAAGCATTCTGTGAACTGTGGAAACACAGGGCTACCAGCACTAGGATACCACCGGTCGCCGTCCACCCTTCCCCATTACCCACTGAAAACACAAAATGAACACTTCTCTTTTTGTGTGTGCTGTCCCGTCTGCTATTCCTCCTCAGCAGCGTTGCACCCACGCCCACGCCGCTCATTCCGACCCCCCTCGTCCACAGCCACAGTCCGCTTCATCCGGTCACAGCGTCTGCACTGGCAACCCACATGAAGCAATCAGCGTCAAGTCGTCATGAGGCAACCCACCAGAGGAGACACTGCACTGCTGCCGAGTCACTTCGGCGGTGTTCAGAGGCGTCTGTTCTGATCCGACATACGCAGGACACCATCTACTAAGCCCCATACTGACGACAATGATTGCTTAGTCGCGGAGCCGGCGTGAGTGAGCTCTCCCTCCGAAGGGCGCAACTATATCTGTCCAACGACAGCCCCCATGAATTTGTCGATACCGGTGACCCCGATGGAACCAAACCAAGGCCACAGACGTGGAGAGGACATCAAAACTGAGGTCAGCATGAGAACAGGGCATGACGAGCAACAGAATGTGAAATTCTCTTTTTAATGCCGAGCGACGATAATGAGGATCATGAAGATGATGCTACGGATTTCCATTCTGATGGGAGACTGCATGACAGGGCGGTACTCTCCGCTTACTTTTCATGATGATATATTCCGACGTCAACCACACCCGAGAGATACTACAAACACCTGCAGTGTTAATCAGGAAGGTTTAGCAACACTCTCATCCATGAAGTGAATGAAACTCGACTGTGTGGTCCCAGTCTTCCCAACCGATCCTGTAACAAACTCAACTGTCAGTTTCCGCCTGTACTTCAGTCACCTGTCTTTGAATCTAACTGGAATTGCTGATTTGTGATTCAGTTCCGACTGATGCTGACAGGACGGCATGACACATCCTTAGACCTGTTCTGCATTTCCTGCCAAAATGTTCCAATTCTTTGTTGTAAAGTCTGTTTATACGTGCGTAAGACTCGAACCAACAGAAATCAAGGGTACAGGCCGTGACCAGAAACAGAACGAACATCCAAAAGTCTTGTAGCAGTCTGGTGCCAATGAGACCAGAAGCATTCCGTTCTGTTCAGGCCGGCTGTTTACACGATCCAACCCGCATGCA
>JADBJO010000343.1:715920-718420 GCA_016801955.1 Conus betulinus | reverse complement strand
TTATTGGTTGTGGTGGTGGTGGTGGTGGTGGTGGTGTCGTCGTCGTCGTCGTCGTCGTTGTTGTTGCTGTGTTGTTGTTGTTGTTGTGTGTCTCGTCGTTGGTGGGTGGTGTGTGTTGTTGTTCGTCGTCGTCGTCGTTTTCAGTCTTGGGTCATTTGAGCTGTCTCTTCTTGAAACGCACCCTCAGGATTTCCTTGCGCCATTTTAGGGAAAGGAAGAATGCCAGTGACATCAGCGCCAGCCCGTCTGTCGGAGACTCGTTTGCGCGTTTACATCTTCACCACGATAACACATCCCGCCTTCTTTCCTAAAGAGCACACCAACATAGCGGTCTTCACGGTTTCTGAGAGTGACCAGTTTTAATGAAAATTCCCTCATTATTTTCAGAAGAAAAAAAAAAAGTAATATCACAGGTGAACTAAATTCTGTGGCATGTTGAGTTGCTGTGTTTTTTCAGGTATTCCGCAGACTAGAAATTCAAAAAAAAAGATAAAAACATACTGAACCTCTCCAAAATCGTCAGGAGAGTATTTCATAGTTTTTAAGGTCTGTCCTATTCTTTATCATGAGCTGCAGTATTCTCTCTCGCTCTCTCTCTCTCTCTCTCTCTCTCTCTCTGTGCAAAAGCTGTGATGAGATTTAACACATGAGCTAAGCAAACAGAGGGGTTGAAAAAGCAAAATGTTCATGTTATTCTTGGAAAATATTTTTTAAGAAAAAGGAAAATGAAAGAGAAAGAGAAAGGGAAACCTATACCGAACACTCGGTCTTGGCTCGTTAAATAAATACCCGAAAACGTCTTCCTTTCATCACAACTAACCTTCCTTTCCTTCGCAACTAGTCTTCCTTTCCATTACAACTAGTCTTCCTTTCCATCACAACTGGTCTTCCTTTCCATTACAACTAGTCTTCCTTTCCATCACAACTAGTCTTCCTTTCCATCACAACTAGTCTTCCTTTCCTTCACAACTAGTCTTCCTTTCTATCACAAAAATTCTTCCTTTCCATCACAACTAACCTTCCTCTCCACAACTAGTCTTCCTTTCCATCACAACTAGTCTTCCTTTCCATTACAACAAGTCTTCCTTTCCATTACAACTACTCTTCCTTTCCATCACAACTACTCTTCCTTTCCATCACAACAAGTCTTCCTTTCCATCACAACAAGTCTTCCTTTCCATTACAACTACTCTTCCTTTCCATCACAACTACTCTTCCTTTCCATCACAACTACTCTTCCTTTCCATCACAACTAGTCTTCCCTTGCCATCACAACTAACTTCCTTTCCATCACAACTACTCTTCCTTTCCGTCACAAGGTCTTCTTTTCCATCATAACTAGTCTTCCTTTCCGTCACAACTAGTCTTCCTTTCCATCACAACTAGTCTTCCTTTCCATCACAACTAGTCTTAATTTCCACCACAACTAGTCTTCCTTTCCATCACAACTAACCTTCCTCTCCACAACTAGTCTTCCTTTCCATCACAGTTAGTCTTCCTTTCCATCACAACTAGTCTTCCTTTCCGCCACAACTAGTCTTCCTTTCCATCACAACTAACCTTCCTTTCCATCACAACTAACCTTCCTTTCCGTCGCAACTAGTCTTCCTTTCCATTAAACTAACCTTCCTTTCCATCACAACTGGTCTTCTTTTCCGTCACAAGGTCTTCCTTTCCATCACAATTGACGTCTTCCTTTCCATCGGAACTAACGTTTTCCTTTCCATCGGAACTGACGTCTTCCTTTCCATCACAACTGACGTCTTCCTTTTCCATCGGAACTGACGTCTTCCTTTCCATCGAAACTAACGTCTTCCTTTCCATCAGAACTGACGTCTTCCTTTCCATCGGAACTGACGTCGACTTCCTTTCCATCAGAACTAATGTCTTCCTTTCCATGACAACTGACGTCTTGCTTTCCATGAGAACTGACGTCTTGCTTTCCATCACAACGGACGTCTTTCCTTTCCATCACGACGGACGTCTTTCCTTTCCATCAGAACTAACGTTTTTCCTTTCCATCAGAGCTGACGTCTTTCCTTTCCATCAGCACTGACGTCTTTCCTTTCCATCAGAGCTGACGTCTTTCCTTTCCATCAGAGCTGACGTCTTTCCTTTCCATCAGAACTGACATCTTTCCTTTCCATCAGAAGTAACGTCTTCCTGTAATTTTCATCGCCGCCAAGGTATAATTCTTCCAGCACAATGAAGGTCTGTCTCTGCCGCATTGTATTCCCACAGTCGTCAGTGAGTTCAGTTCCGCCTTTGTCTTTCACGCACCTTTGCCACAGGCAGGTGGCGGAGAGAGCGGCGTCATGGAGAGAACAGTTCATCAGTTCATTGACCGGAACAGACGAGAACACCAGAGTCTGGAAACCACAGGGTTTGACTTGACAGTGGGAGGTCAAACCGTGCCTAGGATATTTGCTTGTTTGGTTGGTTGGTACTGGTTTTGGCTTTTTTTTTTTTTTTTTTTTTTTTTTTTTTTTTTTTTTTGGGG
>JADBJO010000343.1:693420-710920 GCA_016801955.1 Conus betulinus | reverse complement strand
GGGAGGCGATCGTGGCAGGCGACCGTCACGGTTCTGTGACCGTCGGTCTGCAGGCAGGACACAGTGACCATTCGGCCGTTCTTGTCCTGAGGGAGAAAACACATTGGGAAGTTTCGGCCTGTTGAGTGCTTTGGACCTTGTTGTCTACAGAGTGTAGCAAACGCTTGAAGCATCAGTCCTGGCTTGTGGAGGAGTCCAGGCTGTTAGTACAATGGGCAGCTTCGGGGAATCGAACAAGTGTTTGAATTGGAGGGTATGCATTAACCACTTGGTACCCAACTCTTTGTTGGTGCTAGTAGCTGTGGAGGGTGTGTATGTGTAGGTGACTAGTGATTCCATTGGTAGAATAAAGATAACTTGGGGAGTTATTGGTGCAAATAGTTGTGAGTGTGTGTGTGCCGGTGATTCCATTGGTTGAACCCAGTTTAACTCGGGTTCTCTTTGGTTGAGAATGGATATAAGATGCTCTCAAAACCAGGAAATGTGTGACTCACGAAGGGAAAGTGAACTCATTCTGTCTTGCTGAGGGCTCAAGATATCGAAGCAGAGGTTTGCTGTCACCTTGAAGCCGATGACGTTAGAGAACTGTCTCCTGGGTGGGGATATAAGACAGTGCAGGTTTGCTGTCGCCTCGAAGCCGATGACGGTAGAGAATTGTTCTCTCCTGGGTAGGTACGTAAGACAGTGGAGGTTGCTGTTGTCTCGGAGCCGACGACGAGAAGAATTGTCCCCTGTGCAGGGACGGTCGACAGCAAGACGTGTCAACCTGTTGGAGCCAAGACAGGGAGCTGCGAGACAACGGTGGGGTGTTTGCAGCAAGAGAAGACCTGTGAGAGAGGCTGACAGGAGCCCTTTCCGTGGAGAGGGTGAAGTTCAATGGAGTCCAGGAGACTCGGTCAGAGGGTGCAACTCGAGCTACGTTGCCAGTGTCCTCCAACTTGGATTTGGCCAATCGGGAGGACACAACAGTGTGGCAGCTTCAGCGATCGTAGTCGCGTTGAGTGGTCATAGAACTGACTGGTCAACCAAGGAATGCTGGCAAGTTATGAACGTTTATTTTTCCATGGGTTAATACGTGTATAACCAGAATATTGGAATGTTGTCTTTCCTGACTAATGAAGGGTAACTGAAGAAGAAGGGATGCGATTATGAGATTATCTGTATGATGTTAATATGTTTGTATGATATAGATAAATGTGTAGTGACGGTTGGGAGCTCGGAGTCAAGTTAAATAAAAGTTGGTATTTTCCATGATATGTTATGGTTTCCCGTCACCTTTGTGCGAGCCCGATGTGAGTGACACAGTGCGTGTGCCTATGCGAGAGCGCATTTTGGCTGTGAAGACGTGAATGCTTCTGTCTGCATCCCTTCCTATAATAATCATATTTTGATAACGAGGGGGAACATCGGGAACTCGTCACAATGATGTATCAACATTACTCTAGGAATGACGTGTACAGTTTCTAGATATCTTACAGATAGGGTAAATAACGAAAGGATAGTGATAGCATTTTAAAAAAAAAAAGGGGGGGAGGAGGGGGGAGGGGGAGTGTCATCAGTAAATGTTTTGTCACCTGTATTCAGCTGGATCAGTTTAAAGTTAAATCTTAACGTTGACACTTCAGGCTATATATCTAAAACACAGTTTATGTGGGTGGGGTATTTTTTTTTAACGCTAGGCGCCAGTTCAGATATTCTCAGGGTCCAGATCATTATATGTACATAGTATTACACCATCTCTTGCAGCAACTGAAATTTCACTTTCCATAACACCTTTATTAAGCGACCTTGCAAACACCAACACCAACACCCATTAGTAACAGCAACAACAACAACATCAGCAGCAGCAGCAACAACAACAACAACAACAAAAACAACAACAACAAATCTAACTCTTCCCATTCCAAAAGAACTGGAAAAATTAAGTTATTCCGTCCATATAACCTTAATTGTTATCGTTCCTCATGATTTCAATTCCTTCTGAAGCTTCTGGCAAATGATCAGCTCATTTCACTCACTTTTAGTTTTGGTGCGTTCGCTATATTACTTTTACCTGAAAGCATTTAAGTTTGTTTTGTTGTTTTGTTTTGTTTCGTTTTCGTTTCGTTTCGTTTCGTTTCGTTTCGTTTTGTTTGTTTTGGTTTAGAGGGGGGGGGATGTCGGAGGGGGGGGGGGGGGGGGGGGAGGGGATGGGCGGCTCAGTCTGGGATGCCCATTTCTTGCTTTAGATCTTAGAGCAGCCCCACCGTACTTTTGATTTCCTCACTTCTGGTGCAAAGAAATCAAAAGAAAAAAGGGAGTGTCTGGGCAGTTAGGCTTTTGATTTCCTCTCTTCTGGCGTAAAGAAATAAACAGGAAAAGGGCGTCTGGGCAGTTAGGCCGACGACTGAACACAGTAAAAGATCATGAGCAAAGCGTTTCGACCGAAGGAGTCACAGCAATTAAGACAAGCCGAAAAGACACACCAAAATAAATTTGGGCAAGTGCAATGAAAGCAGCTTAAAGTTCGTTTGCTGGCTTGGTAGCATAAAACTACGTGGAAGTCCAGCTGCACTCATTTGCCACTGGTTGAGAAACAGCTTCTTTGAACAAACAAAAAAATGAAAGTTAGAAATGGAAGGGGAGAGAGAGAGAGAGAGAGAGAGAGAGAGAGAGAGAGAGAGAGAGAGAGAGAGAGAGAGACGAGAGAGAGAGACAGACAGACAGACAGACAGGACAGACAGACAGACAGACAGACAGACAGACAGACAGGGCAGACAGGCAGGGCAGACAGACAGGACACACACAGACAGACACACAGACAGACAGAGATTCAGGCAGACAGAGAGAGAGAGAGAGAGAGGGGGGGGGGGGGGGGGGGAGGGAGAGAGAGAGAGGGGGGCATAATTTCATCTATCGCATTCTCACTTGTAGAGAGACACACATGACGTGACCGAAGACGTGTAAGTAAACCGAAGAAAAAACTCTGCAACCCATCTTATCGACTTTAGCTTCGTCCTTCGGTCACATGCGAAGTAACAGCCGGCAATTCTTTGAAGAAGTCCACCACGTTGGATCAACAGTGCCTAGTTGTAAACCTGGTCTGCAGTCGATCAGAGCCTGCAACACCGCTCTGAACTGCAAACGCTAACCGATGCTAATCTTCACCCAGGATCGATTTCCAGACTTTCCCGAAGTTTCTCCAAAGCATCGTGTCAATATTCCTAATCCGACTTGTCTGTCATGAAGTTCTCGGCTTTCTGCATGGTGGTGCTGTTAGTGTCGCTCTGTGGGTCGATGGATGGAGGTCACATCCGCATGTTGTTGTTGTTGTTTTTCGTCTTCTTCTTCTTATTCTTCTTCTTCTCTCTCTTCTTCTCTTCTTCTTCTTCTTCTTCGTCCGTCGAGTCGATGAGGACCCACTCAGTCATCTTTTGGGTTGAGAGGAGGTGAGTTAATTTTGTGGATACGCAGGTGGCTGATCGAGCCGATGTGTGCACGGAATGTGCGGTGACAGCTTGGACAGGCAATGTGGGAGAGACCTGCTCTTGCTTGCTGGCGCGGGCTTTCCATGCCTGTCTCTTTTGTTGCGCTGCAGCTGTCCTCCTTTCTTCAAATAAACTGGCGCCTTTGTGGATAGAGTAGCGCCATCTAGCTCGATCCATGGCAGTTGTGTTCCCCATGTGTCAGGGTTGATGTTAAACGCTTTCAAGGATGTTTCGAGGGTGCCTTTGAAGCGTTTCTTCTGACCTCCATGGGAACGCACTCATTGCTGCAGCTCACCGTAGAAGTCTCGTGGGTAGCTGGTCGTCTGGCATGCCAGCTGTATGACTAGCCCATCGAAGCATTAAGATGGTGTGGATGCGCGGCAGGTCTGCCTGGTCAAGCACCTCTGTATCTGGGATGGATTTGTCCTGCTTTTTATGTCTAACAATCTTTTGAGGCAGGTGATACACCGGTGGACTGCCACAGCTTCTCGCTAACGTCCACAGAGAATGTGAACCAGTGGTGCTGCGACAGACTGTTCCATCTGCCTCACGATCATGTCAGGCGACTGCAGGAGATCATAATCCTTGACACAAACACCCCGCACTCGTTTTCTAAAGGATTGCCGAATCGCTGAAGTTTCAGAACCGTTTGGAACCGTTCTGGCCTGTTGACGTCCTCATGGTAGAAAGGAGAGCGCCGACACACTCTTGACCGCAAGAATGAAGAAGCAGCTATTCTCATGAGCCGCTTGCCCCCCCGCCCAGCGGGAACGACAACCTGAATAGCACACCCGTTGAAGTACAATGTCTTTTGTCTGCTGTCTCCCTGCAAAGTGCAAATGCAGGTCTGTCATCTAACGGAATAAGTTCATACCAGAACGAACATACAAACAACACACACACACACACACACACACACACACACACACACACACACACACACACACACACACACACACACACACACATACACGCACACATGTATAGTGTGAGGGTCACTCGTTAATAAGCTTGGTTTTTTTCGTAAGTGTGTAACTGTCGTGTTACTTTTAGTCTTGTTTATATTAAATCAATTAAATGTAAAGTCTTTAAACCATGTTTGTTTGCTTGTTTTTGCTGTAAAGACAGTTTTACTGCAAAAAACAACAAAACAAAAGCATTACGTGGAGTCATGACGTGAAGATGTTAAGACCAGATTATGCTGATAACTCTGGAAAAAATGCCTTAGAACGAAAACAACATGAAACAGCTGCAAGAATGTCTTCGTACATTTGCACTGAAGAAAATATAAGTACATGATAATGTTAAATACACACAGGCGTCATAAGTATCTGTAATGGTTGCGACTGTTGGTTTCCGTTTCTTTTTTTCAGTTTGGACTGCTCAATGTGCGAACTAATCCACATTCTGGGCAACGCTTTTCCACACAAATTCGAAATGAAAAGCGCATGGCAACGTTGGAAAAAAATTCATTCACGTGTTTTACTGTATCTGTCGTCGGTTTTTAAAAAAAAAGAAATCACAGCTTTCTGACCAATCGGCGTTCTCACCCCACCCCCACCCCCCACCCACCCCCCCATCTGCTGCTTCCCCCCCCCCCCCCCCCCCCCCCCCCCCCCCCCCCCCCCCCCCACCCCACCCCCCCCCGTTTGTGTGTTTGTTGTGTGTGTGTTTGTTTGTTGTTTTGTTTTGTTGTTGCTCGTTTTCGGGTTGGTTTTTTGTTGTTTTGTTTTTTGTTTTTGTTTTTTTTTTTTCTGTGTTTTGTTTTGGTAGGTCGGCGTAAACTCGGTGAACAGAATCATTTGTTTGAATGTTAGATCCACGTTGTTTATCTTCGATCCAGGAAATCTTTGGCATGTTGGCATTTCCGCACTGCATTCTCTGTGACTAAGCTAGGTTCCAGAATTTCGCATTTTGACTTCCTATAGGACCTTGTTTTCTCTCGTTGTTCCACATGGCCTACAGAAGATCGGAAGTGAGCCTGAAAAAAAGAGCATATGTGAATGAAGATCAGGGAAGCGTTTGGATTTAAAAGTTTGATAGACTTTGATCAATTATGTTGCATGATAAAGCTATGAGAGGATTCGAATTGAGATCAGTATCATTTAGTGTCAGTAAAACTTAATAATGAGCCCTTTGTTCTACAAATATGTTTCTGGTGTAGGGTAGGATTTTGTTCTTTTTCATGAAATTCTGTGTGTTGTCAAGTTGTAGTATACCTGTACAAGGATTTTGTTGTAGTTCAGTCCAGTTTACAACATCGTCAATACTTTCTTGCACATTTCATGAAATACCAGTAATGTCAATACATGGCTGGGGAGGAGGGGGGGGTAAATTGTAGGTGTTCACTTGTACTTCTTAAGTGGAGAAAACACGTCTTTGGTGTGAATTTGGAAGAGTAAAGGACCTGAAGTAGAACCCTGTGGAACACCATATTTAGGAAATACCGTTCAGGGGATTGATGTGCCCCACGCCACATATTCCTGTCTGTTCGTGAGATATGTATGACTGGAGCAATACAGGAGCAGATGTTGACAAAATGTGTGATTCTAGTTTTCGAAAGAAGAACAAGAACAAAAGAAGAAAGAAAGAAAGAAAAGAAAAAAAGAAAGAAAGAAAGAAGGGGGAAGACGAACAAAAAGAAAAAGAAAGAAAGAAAGAAGGAAGGAAGGAAGGAAGAAGAAGAAGAAGAAGAAGATGAAGAGAAGATCATGATCAAAAATATCAAAGTTTTCTATAAATCAATGAATAAATCAACGAGAAAAAGCATGCCACAATATCATTTATCGACTCATCAACGAGGCTGACTAAGACAAATGACAGAAACTTGTTTTTTTTTTCCCCTGAAACCAGAAAGCCCGGCATGCAATAAATCGCGTATATTGAAGACACGGAGAATGTGTTTTGTTTGTTTGTTGTTTTCTAAAGGTTAAAAAAGAAGATATGACTGACTCAAGTCTTTAATTTAAAGAATCTGATTGACCCCGGAATTCTTAACAGGTATAATAACCTTTGCTTTTTTCTTTTTTTTTTTCTTTCTTTTTCTTGTTGTTGTTGTTCTTGTTGTTGTTGTTTTTAGTTGTAAAGGCATTGGGAAAGTCATTGCACACACGTCGAGAGGAAAGATGTGTGATGACGTGTCTTTTATAAGTGGAACCGATGGTCTCAAGACGCTGCCAACTTGTCATCCATTCTGTGGGTTCCTGATTGCTTGAGTGAGAGAGACAGGGAGAGAGAGAGAGAGAGAGCGAGAGAGAGAGAGAGAGAGAGAGAGAGTAGGGGGGAGAGAGAGTAGGAGAGGGAGAGGAGGAGAGGAGAGGGGAGAGGGAGGGGAGAGAGAGAGAGATAGAGAGAGGAGAGAGGGGGAGGAGGAGAGAGGAGGGGGAGAGAGAGAGGGAGGAGAGAGAGAAGAGAGAGAGAAGAGAGAAAGAGAGATGGAGAGAGAAGGAGGAGAGAGAGGGAGAGAGGGAGGGAGAGAGAGAAGGGAGAGAGATAGGGAGAGAGAGGGGGAGGGAGAGATAGGGGAGAGAGAAGAGATAGGGAGGAGAGATAGGGGAGGAGAAAGAGAGGAGAGAGAGAGAGAGAGGACGGAGAGAGAGAGAGAGGAGACAAAGACAGAGACACATAAAGAGACACAGAGAGGAGAGAGAGAAGAAGAGGGAGAGAGAAAGAGAGAGAGAGAGAGAGAGACCATAGAGAGAGACAGAGACAGAGACAGAGAAGGAGAAAGGTGACAGTCAGAAAGAGATGCATTTCCTTACCCTTCATCTTTTCCCGCTGCTTCAAACGGGCCATATCCAACAAACATGGTGGCTGGTTATGCACAGGGCTGGGTGATTTACCAGGGATTGTAAATGGCCGAGCTGACAGCTGGTGGTGGGGGTGGGGGTGGTGGGGGCGCAACGAAAAAAAAAAAAAAAAAAAAAGGGGGGGGGGGAGGAGGGGGGGGGGGGTGCCTGTTGCAGGCCTCCATGACGTCTGAAGGAACTCATCTCCACGCCATGAGGGAGGAGGAGGAGGAGGGAGGGAGGGAGGGAGGGGCGATAACCATCCGAAACTCGCCATCACTCACCCGCGCTAACACATGGTCACAGGAAAACGGTCTTCAAGTTGGCTGGAAAATCAGATCAGAGATAGATAGCGCGCGGGGGGGGGGGGGGGGGGGGGGGGGGGGGGGGGGGAAGGGAGGCTGGTGGTGGGTGGAGGAAGGTGGTTAGAGGGGGGGGGGGGGGTGGGCAGGGAAGAGGGAAAGGAGATGGATGGTTGCGTCTGAGATAGGGGGAGGTGGGGGCGGAATGAGAGATATGGACAGGCATGAGAAAGCATAATAATTACGGTGAATTACGGGGGGGGGGGGAGAGCAGAGGGTGGGGGGGGGGGGGGGGGGGGGGGGGGCGAGGCTTGGAAGTGGGGGAGGGGGGGGGGGGGGGGAGAGTGGTGAGATAGATATGGAGAAGCATGGGAGAAAGCGTGATATGACATACAGAGAGAGAGAATGAAGTTTGGGGGGGGGGGGGGATTTGGTTGGGGGGAGGGAGGGGGGAGGGGGGTGGAAAGAGAGATATGGACAGGTATGAGAGAAAAACATCATAATTATGGCGCGCACAGAGAGGGGGAGGGTGAGGTGGGGGGGGGGGGGGCTTTGGGGAGGGGGTAAGGGAGATATATAGAGAAGCATAGGAGGAAGCGTAATATGACATACAGAGAGGAGGGCGGGTGACGTGGGGGGGGGGGGGGGGGAATGAAAGGGGGGTGGGGGGTGGGGTGGAAAGGGAGTGAGAACGAACAGGCATGAGAGAAAGCCAGAAAAAAAGATACGGCCAAAGGTGCGGGTAGGACCCAGAGAAGTACTGTCCTCACCTGCAGAACGAAACAGCTACGACCAACCTCTGGCACAGAGAGGGAGGGTGAGGGCGGGGAATGGATTGGAGAGTGGGGGGGGGGGGGGGGGGGGGGGGTGCGTTGGGAAGTGAACGGAGAGGAAGATAGGGGCAGGCATGAGAGAAAGCATAGTGTGGTACACAGAGACGGAGGGTGAGGTTGGGGAGGGATGAAGGGATGGAGCGGAAAGAGACAAGGAGGGTACAGGTATGGGGAAAAGCGTAATATGGCACAGATTGGGAAGGGTGGGGAGGAGAATGGATTTGGGGGCGGGGGAGGGGGGGGGGGGGGAGAGAGGAGGAGATATTGGCAGACCTGGGAGAAAGCATACTATGGCACACCTTGACGGAGAATGAGGTGGGGGAGGGAAAGGGTGAAGAAGGAGAGATCAAGTAGAGAGGAAAAGGGGGAGGGATGAGGGCATTTGGGAAGGGGTAGGGGAAAAAGGGGAGGGGGGGGGGGGGGCAGGGAGGGAGAGGGGCGCATCAAAAGAAAAAGATCAAGAAAAAACCATCGGGTTATATTAGGTATATATAGCCTGCATTTTCCCCTTCAAACGACACTTTTGAACACAGAAGGCCCCCGCACTCACGTGGTCAAGAGTATTCTGTTGCCGAAGCTGACGAGCGTTGAGTTCGAACCTCCCGTAAGAAGGGGTTTTGACACGGCTTGCCAATCTTGGCTGGCTGTTCAAAGAAGTCCACTGGACCTGATTCACTTCAGGGAAGATGCAGCAGTGGAAGACTAGGTCTGAGTTCTGCCTTTTGCATCAAGATGCGCCCCAAGAGCACAGCTGACTTCCCTTAATAGAAGAAGAAGAAGAAGAAGAGAAGAAGAAGAAAGAAGAAGAAGAAGAAGAAGAAAAGTTTTTCAAAAAAGAAAAAAGAACGCGGCCGTGACGGTTGAAGAAAAATTCCCCTCCCATAAAAAAAATTACGAGTTCTCTTCTTACCTTGCAGCCTCCATCCCCCCTGTCCCCCCCCCCCCCCCAACACACACACACACACACACACACACACACACACACACACACACACACACACACACACACACACACACACACACACCACACACACCTCCCACCCCCTGACCTAAGAAAAAGGAGAAAGAAAAAAAAAAGAGGGAAAACAGAAATGTAAACAGATTAAAAAAAAATTAAAACCAAAGAAAAAAAAAAAACGACCCCCACCCAATCACCTAAACACAAAAAAAGAATATGTATATGTATGTACATGCATACATACACATACATACATACATACACACAGATAGATAGATAGATAGATAGATAGATAGATAGATAGATAGATAGATAGATAGATAGATAGATACACTAAACAAACTGTACACCTCTTGTGGTCGGTTAGATTATAATTATACTAAACACTGGACACTTGTTGTGGTGGGCTAGGCTATAATTACACTAAACACATTGTACACTTGTTGTGGTGGGCTTGGTTATAATTACACTAAATACTGTACACATGTTGTCGTGGGCTAGTTTATAATTACACTGAACACTGTACACCTGTAATGGTGGGCTGGGTTATAATTACACTAAAAACTGTAACCTGTTGTGGTCGGGTGGGTGATAATTACACTAAACACTCTGCACCTGTTGTGGTCAGCTAGGTGATAATTACTCTCAACACTCTACACCTGTTGTGGTCGGATTGGTTATAGTTACACTAAACGCTCTAAGCCTGTTGTGCTCAGCTAGGTGATAAATTACACCAAACACTGTACACCTGTAAACACTGTACACCTGGTGTGGTAAGCTAGGTGATAATTACACTAAACACTGTACACCTGTTGTGGTGCGCTAGGTGATAATTACACTGAACTCTTTACACCTGTTATGGTCAGCTAGGAGATAATTACACTAGACACTTTACAACCTGTTGCGGTCAGCTGGTTGATAATTACACTAAGCACTGTACACCTGTTGTTGTCGGATGAGCTATAATTACACAAAGCACTCTTTGCCTGTTGTGGTCAGCCAGGTGATAATTACGCTAAACACTTTACACCTGTTGCAGTCAGCTAGATGACAATCACACTAAATACTTTACACCTGTTGTGGTCAGCTAGGTGACAATTACATTAAACACTTTACACCTGTTGCGGTCAGCTAGGTGACAATTACACTAAAACACTTTACGCCTGCTGTGCTCAGCTGGGTGATAATTGCACTAAACTCTTTACACCTGTTGTGGTCAGCTAGGTGATAATTACACTTAATGAAGTACGTCTCTTGTGGTCAGCTAGGTTGATAATGGCCCTAACCGCTGTACACCAATTGTGCTTGGCAAGGTTCTGAACTGTACAGACGGCCATGTGCTCTGCGTGTGTGTGTGTGTGTGTGTGTGTGTGTGTGTGTGTGTGTGTGTGTGTGTGTGTGTGTGTGTGTGTGTGTGTGAGTGAGTGAGCGTGCGTGCGTGCGTGCGTGTGTGTGTGTGTGTGTGTGTGCGTGCGCGTGCGTGCGTGCGTGCGTGTGTGTGTGTGTGTGTGTGCGTGTGTGCGTGCGTGCGTGTGTGTGTGTGTGTGTGTGTGTGTGTGTGTGTGTTACAGCCAAACACTTTCTGTGTCCCATTGGCTTCTACGTCCTGGACGCGGTGGTGTGGTGTGTGACGGCTGGGAGGACTGTGCCTACACCCAGACTGACGAGTTCAACTGTGAGTTCATCTCGTTACCCTGTCTGACTGTCATGAGAAACGCTGACTTCGTTTTGGTGCCGTGTATCCATATTATTCATATCATTATTATTGTTCTTATCGATGTTGTTGTTGTTGTTGTTGTGTTGTTGTGGTTAGTAGTAGTAGCAGTGTTGTTGTTGTTGTTGCTGTTGTTGTTGTTATTGTTGTTGCTCTTGTTGTTGTTGTTGTTGTTATATTATTGTTATTATATTATTATCATTACATTGTTGTTGTATTATCATTATATTATTATCATTATTATCATTTATGTTATTATCATTATTGTTATTGTTGTCATTTTTATCATTATGATAATTATCATCAATACTATTGTTATTGTCATTGTCATTGTCATTGTTATCATCATTATAATTTCTAGTAGTAGTAGTAGTAGTAGTAGTATCATCATCATCCTTGTCATTATCATTATCAGTATTATCATTATTATCTTTGTCGTTGTTATTGTTATTTCATAAAGTTTAGTAAAAGTTGTTATTGTCATTTCGATAAAGTTTTAGTAACAACGTATTATTGTCATTTCATTATCAGAGGTCCAGCCAACTTGGCCATCATTCATTGGTCTATTTCTAACAAGAAACATATTATTTTTGTCATTGTTATTATTGCATTCGTGCATTCTGTGTCTTGGTACTTGACAACAAGCTATCGTTATCATCGTCATTAAGATTACTCCAACTATATATTTTCCAGCAAATTAGTCCACCAAACAGTGTATTTCATTAACATCGTGTCTATTTATTTATTTTTTTGTTTTCACATTTCTAAACATCCTTTTCACTGCGTGGTAAATATTTTGATAACAACTCATCACCATCATTATCACTTTGCTGGCACACACTGTCATCGCACCAGCATTGAGAATATCACATTTCCAAACATACTCTGTCATCACGTGGTACATTTTGATAACTATTATTTTACTCTTCATTTTCATCACGATTTCAGCGAACTCAACTGAAACGGAGAGTAATTGTGTGTGTGTGTGTGTGTGGGTGTGTGTGTGTGTGTGTGTGTGTGTGTGTGTGTGTGTTGTTGTGTGTGGTTGGGAGGGGGAGGAAGAGTCAAAGGGGGGGGGGGGGGGGTGTGAGTTGGGAGTCTTGGGAAGGGGGGCAGGCAGGTGGAAATGCGGGGAAGGAAGCGGGCGGGGGGGGGGGGGGGGGGAAACGGGGGGGGGGGGGGGGGGGGGGGGGGGGGGGGGGCGGGGGGACAAGGGATGGGGTGGGACAGGGGGGGGCGGGGGGGGGGGGGGGAGGGGGGAGGGGCGGGAGCGGGGGGTAGGTGGGAGGGAGGGGGGTATGGGTGGGGACAGGGGGGGGGGGGGGGGGGGGGGGGGGAGGGGGGGGCGGGGGGGGGGGGGGAGGGGGGGGGAGAGGAGGGAAACAGGGAAACACGGCTGAAAGCAATTTAAGTGCCATTTTACAAGGACCAAGTCATGTAAAGGAACACAAGCAACGTTCAACAAACTTAAGTCAAGCCCCAAGAAAAATGTAACACACAGAATGTAATGTGTCTGTTGCCAGCAAACATGTATATATGTAGATGAATTTAATGTATGTTTAAAGGAAGTGGCTATTCGAAAGGAATTTAAGTGTATGTGTAAAGGAACGTGCAATATAAAAAAGAGTATTTCAAAAGGAAGCGTATATTCAAAAGAGGAATTTTCGTAAGTGCATTTAATTGTGTAAGGGTAATTTAAAAGGAAGTGTACATTTTAAAGGAATTTAAGTGCATATGAGGTAAAGGATCATTGTACAAGGGTATATATTTAAAGGAGGATAGTAATATTTTAAGGAAACGTGTTACACTATTAAGGACAAGGTAATTCATAGGAAGGTATATTTAAAGGAAAGATAAGTATACCATAAAAGGAAAAAAGCTGGTAGGTACGTCGCATTAAGGTTAACCTAAAGGAAACTGTATAATCCCCAGGCCCCCAGTGGTTTATATTTAAAGGAAGTGTTTATTTAAAGGAATAAAGCTTTAAAGGAAAGTGTATGTTTAAAGGAAGTGTATTAGTTAAGTAAGGCAACAAAGTCGGGAAGTGTATATTCAAAGGAAGCGGATATTCAAAAAGGAAATTTTAATGTATGTTTTAAAGGAATGTAAGTGTAATTTTAAAGGAGAGTGTATTATTTTAAGGGACGTAAGAGTCCATATAAAGGAATTCATTGTACATTTTTAAGGAGTAGTCTATGTTTAAAGGAAAAGGAGTATATTTTAAGGAATTTAGGTGTCTATTTAAAGGAATTAAGTGTATGTTTATAGGAAGTGTATATTAAAGGCATTTAAGTGTATATTTAAAGGAAGTGTATATTTAAAGGCATTTAAATGTATACCTAAAGGAAACTGTATATTCAGAGGAATTTAAGCGTATATTTAAAGGAAAGTGTACATTTAAAGCAATTTAAAAAGCTGTTAAAGGAAAGTGTAGTGGTTTAAAGGAAATGTCAGTGTGAATTTAAACGGAAAGTATGTATTCAAGGAATTTAGTTGTATATTTAAAGGTAGTGTATATTTGTAAGGGAATCTATATATATAATATTTAAAGGAGAAAGGGGGTCAGGTAGCCATGCCCCGGCCAACCAAGGGCTGAGCCCAACACCTTATTGAAAAGGTGAGACGAGGCAAGATGGTAGGAGTAATGTGACAGCAGGATGGTGTGTGGGACTGTGTGGCAGGTAGCCGTTGCGGACGCACACAGCGTTCCGCTGGGGCAGACCCGGTTCCAGTGTATCAGCAAGAGAGAAACGTGTGTGACGGTATACTGTGATGAGCTGCAAGCTATCCTGTGGAGGACGAGTTGGGATGTGGTACCGTTCTCTGTCTGTTCTGACGTCTGTCTGTCTGTCGTGTCTGTCTGTGCTGTCGAGTCTGTCTGTCTGTATTTCACTCTCATCTATCGCACTCTATCTTCTCTCTATCCTTGCTACTTCTCTCTCAAGGCTAATCTATCTAAGGTATGGGTTTGCCTGGTTTTTGTTTAAAGTTGCCTATTCTTGGTAGCAGTGTATTATTGCTGAAGAAGAAACGGAATGGTGTTTGAAAGAAGAAGAAATAGTATTGATACTCTCTCTCATCTAAGCGCTATCTTCTCTATCTCTCTCTCGTGCTCGCTCTCTCACCTGCCGTTCTATCTCTTATCTCTATCTCTCTCTCTCTCTCTCTCTCTTTCTATATTCTCTATCTAGTATCTGCTATCTGTCTGTCAACCTTCAAGTTTAGATGTCTTTAAATTCCACAAAGGATTTCTTTTCACACAACACGACCTAAAACTTAGGCTTGCTTCTAAGAATCTCTCTCTCTGTCTCTCTATATCTCTCGTCTCAGTCTCTCTTCTGCTCTATCTCTCTCGCGCTCTCACTTCTCGTATCTCTCTCTCTATTTATCTCTCTATTCTCTATCTCTCCGTCTCTCTCTCTTCTCTCTTCAACCAACTCTCAGTTAACTCAAAACCGTTTTTTAACTGGTTTGTGACACCCCAGTGGGTCAGACATGACCCAATTATGATTACATCATGGACGTATATCCCCCCCCCCCACCATCACACCCACCCCCAGCCCTTTCCCACCCACCTCACCTCCTTCCAGGTGATAAGTGGGGGGACACAGAAATCACCGATATCATAGAGCACCTTTACTGACATCCAACTCTCAGAAAGAACAGCAGATAGAGGAGTAATTTATAACCTAGGAGTTTCAACAAGTGATACAGCCGATGTACACAGAGCGAGTAAATGGCGTGAGAGGGAGAGACGAGCAGGAGAGGAGAGAGCGATGGCAAGAGCGACAAGTTGGTCTGTCTTCGCCACCAATAAATGAGGAGGACGAGAGGGAGGATTGGGAGGAGGAGGGGGGAGAGAGAGATGGGAGAGAGGAGAGCGAGATGCACGAGACACGTGGTCTGTCTTCGCGCACGTCTCGACAGTGGGACTGTGAACTCATTATGCGTGGGCAAGGTGGGGGGGGGGGGGGGGGGGGGGTGATGGGTTTGGCGGGGGGGGTGGATTGGGGGGGGGGGGTGGGCGGTGAGGGGGGGGGGCGGGGGGGTGGGTGGGGGGTGAGTTGGGGGGGGCAGGGTGATGGGGTTTGATGGGAGAAGGGGGGTAGTGCAGGGATGCTGGGTGATGTGTTGTGAGGTTGGGGGGTGGGTGTGGGTCGGGGGGGGGGGGTGATGGACGAGAGAGAGAGCGAGGAGAGAGAGAGAGAAGTGAGAGAGGCGGGAGGGCGGGGGGGGGGGGGGGGGGGGGCAAGGGGGGAATGGGCAAGGGGGGAAGGGCAACGGCAACGGCGGGGGGGGGAGGGGGCTTGGGGGCAAAGGCAAGGGGGGGGGGGGGGGGGGGGGGGGGGCGGATGGGTGGGGGGGGCACGGTGCGCGGGGGGTCGGGGGGGGGAGGCGGGGGGGGGGGGGGTGGGGGGGTTGGGGAGGGGAAGGGGGGGCACACCCCAGGCGCTAGTCGACCTGGCTGACAAACCTTTCACCATGGGAGGTTACACACCTGCAACACGGGGTGTCTGGGTGGTCGCCAGGCACTCTTTCTTCCAGCAGAGCAAGCCAGCGAGCAAGCAAGCAAGCCCTCAGGGGCATTTCAAATTCCCTGCACGGAGGGATATTGTCCAATCGAAGCCTTTGAAGCGAACCGTTACTGTCAGTCGCCTCATTTCACGGAGTATTAACCCCAAGTGGGCGTCTGAAGGATCAGTGAGTACAAGGATGAGATCCAGACAAAATAAATAAATAAGAAATGAATAAGTAAGCAAACAAATTAATGAATAAAATGAATAGATAAATAGATAAGCGAATAGATTAAACAAAAAAATTGAATAAATAAGTACAGAAATAGATAAAGGAATAGATAAATATATAAATAAAAGAAATGAATGAATAAAATAAAATAAATAAATAAAATAAATAAATAAATAAATAAACGCTTCCACCATCGTTTTTTTTTGGGGGGGCCGCTGTGGTTTATTTGGGGAGGATCACACAATGATAAATGCCGGGCCTTTCTCAGTTCAGTCTCTCTTGGTTTTCTCAAATCGGTTCTTTCAGTGTCAATGCAACGTCTGACGGTGGGTCTACCTCGTCTGTTTCTTTCCACCGCTTGACGGCCGTCATCCTTGTATGTGACTCCCAGCAGCAGCTTGTGGCTGCACCACCGAGGTTTTCAGTTTGTGTTGTTTGTCATCAAGTGTTGACATAGTCCCTGTTATGTTTTGTCCTCAAATGTTGACATGGTCCCTGTTACGTTTGTCCTCAAGTGTTGACATAGTCCTTGTTAGGTTGTCCTCAAGTGTTGACATAGTCCCTGTTTATGTTTGTCGTCAAGTGTTGACATAGTCCCTGTTAGTTTTGTCGTCAAGTGTTGACATAGTCCCTGTTATGTTGTCGTCAAGTGTTGACATAGTCCCTGTTATGTTTGTCGTCAAGTGTTGACCATAGTCCCTGTTATGTTTGTCGTCAAGTGTTGACATAGTCCTGTTATGTTTGTCGTCAAGTGTTGACATAGTCCCTGTTATGTTTGTCCTCAAATGTGACATAGTCCCGTGTTATGTTTGTCGTCAAGTGTTGACATAGTCTCTGCTATGTTTGTCGTCAAGTGTTGACATAGTCCCTGTTATGTTGTCGTCAAGTGTTGACATAGTCCCTGTGATGTTTGTCTTCAAATGTTGACATAGTCCTGTTATGTTTTTCCCTCAAATGTTGACATAGTCCCTTTTATGTTTGTCCTCAAATGTTGACATAGTCCCTGTTCTTTTTGTCCTCAAATGTTGACATAGTCCCTGTTATGTTTGTCCTCAAACGCTAATACAGTCCCTGTTATGTTTGTCCTTAAAGGCTGACAGAGTCCTTGTCATATTTATCCCTCAACTGTGACACATTTCCTTTTATATTTGTCTGAAAAGACAGAAACAGTCCCTGTTGTTCATCTCGTCAAAAACGGACATAGTCCGTGCTATTTTTTTCCCCTCAAAAGCTGACTCAGTTCCTCAAAGGCCGATATATTTCCTGTGTATATTTTTCTTCAAAGGCTAACATACTTTCTATTATATTTGTTCTCAAAGGTTGACACAGCCCCTGTTCTTTTTTATCCTAGAGGCTGACAAAGTCCTTGTCACGTTTGTCTTTAAAGGTTCACAGTGTCCCCATTATGGTTGTCCTCAAAGGTTGACATAGTCCCTGTTAAATAAGCCTCAAAGGCTGACGTAGTTCTTACTATGTTCGTTTTCAAAAGCTTACATAGTCCCAACGTCTTTTTGCCGAAAGGTTTCCATACTCTCTTTATGTTAGTCCTCAGATTTTTTTAAAGAGCATTTATAACGACTCCGGCAAACAACGTGGACAAACGAGTCAGCGACTAATATTGTGCCTATTGTGTTTATCCTGGGAAGGATTAGAGAGTCAACGACTAATATTGTGCCTATTGTGTTTTCCTGA
>JADBJO010000343.1:678420-690920 GCA_016801955.1 Conus betulinus | reverse complement strand
TGTTTCAAATCAATGTCTCCATTTTACGTGTATGTCTTTTCTATGAGGTATGAACATATAACCTTTACAGTCTATGGTAATGGGATCATTACAGTCTGTGTAAATGGGATTGTCATTATCTACGTGATGGTATCCGTAATTTGAGCATGTATCACTTCCACAAGCGGCTTAAACATAAACACTATCATCAGTCCAGAACCCCTGTAGATAGATCTCAACAATTTGTGAATATGACCTCGTCAGTTGGTTTGAATGGAAAAAAGGACTAAAGACCCATGTGAAAAACTGTTGTCAGGACTGCAATTTGAGTTCAGGTGAAAAAAGACTCAAGACCATGTCAACTGTTGTCAGGACTGCAGTGTGAAGTCAGGTGAAAAAAGACTGAAGACCATGTCAACTGTTGTCAGGACTGCAATGTGAGTTCAGGTGAAAAACGACTGAAGATCATGTCAACTGTTGTGACGACTGCAGTGTGGCTTCAGGTGAAAAAAGACTGAAGACCATGTCAAGTGTTGTCAGGACTGCAGTGTGAATTCAGGTGAAAAAAGACTGAAGACCATGTCAGAACTGTTGTCAGGACTGCAGTGTAAATTCAGGTGAAAAAAAGACTGAAGACCATGTCAAGTGTTGTCAGGACTGCAGTGTGAATTCAGGTGTGAAAAAGGACTGAAGACCATGTCAGAACTGTTGTCAGGACTGCAGTGTGAATTCAGATGAAAAAAGACTGAAGACCATGTCAACTGTTGTCAGGACTGCAATGTGAGTTCAGGTGAAAAAACGACTGAAGATCATGTCAACTGTTGTGACGACTGCAGTGTGGCTTGAGGTGAAAAAAGACTGAAGACCATGTCAACTGTTGTCAGGACTGCAGTGTGAGTTCAGGTGTTTGTCACCATTCATACCGATTGCAGAAATCTACTTGCCTGAAATTCATATGGGCCTATCTCTTTTAAAGTATATAAATAGCCTGAAATCGCCGCTAAAAACTATCTATCATTTCATATATCATTGCCAAAAATATCACATTCGTATCTGTTTAACTCAAATAATCGTTCCCACCGAGGGAGATTTGCGAACTACATTAATTCTTGGTTAAAACTTCACTGTGAACAGAAAAGAAATAGCAACACAAACGCGCGCGCACACGCACACAGCACAGACACACAAATACACACACGCGCCCCCGCGCGCGCGCGCGCGCACACACACACACACACACACACACACACACACACACACACACATGTAGACCGAAGCGTTGCTACCCAGACGTGTTCACATCAGTCAGTGCAGACCTAACTGGTTTCCTTGCTAACCCTATCGCCTCCACACGCAAGCAGGCAGCAGCAGCAGCAGCGGCAGGGAGACAAGCTTATCGCTTCTCATCAACCTGTCTCTCCTCAAAGCGGGCAACCGGCACAACTGGTCTGTAGCTCTATCTGTGGAGAGCAAGCCGCTTGTCATGTGCCGGTTTTTGGCTCTGGGAGGAGGCTGCAGATTTATCCCACAACAAGGATAATTTATTGCCCTAGGTTATCCCCGGAGCGGGAGGGGGAGGGGGAGTGAGTGGGGGGTGGGGGGTGGGGGTGGGGGGCGGAGAGGGGCACAATATAATCTGCTGCATTTAGCATCGTGCTAGAGAGGATGCACAGAGAGGGAGGGAAGGGAGGGGGGTGGGTGACGTGGTGGAAGGTGATGGAGGGAGGGAGAATGTTGGATAGGAGTGCTACATTAATTTATTACGATGGTTGTTTGTGAAAGGCGCTGTCACATACAAAACATTTACTACGTGTACGAGAATGATTTCAGAGATAAGTGTGCAAAAAATGATTGAGAACTGAAAATGATACATCATGTACATACTTTGACGTCAGTCATGACGTAGACCGCTGACTCAGTGATGCACCATCATCCGGGGCAGTCACACAGATCAGGGTCCCATTCTGACATCGACGGATGCAGGGGATGCAAGTCTTATGGAATAAACCAGAAATCCGGAACAGGACAAAAAAAAAAAAAAAAAAAAAAAAAAAAAATTTGAAACTTTTGTCTCCGAATCGGCAAGATTGTGTTTTCTGCAGTCTCCGGTTGAACGAGATTTTGTTGTGGCGATTTCCGGTGCCTAGATGTTTGGGGGAACGGCATATTTCTCCGCGGTTCACCTTGAATGCACTTTGTTCTGTAACGCGTACAGAACAACACGGTGACAGCCCTGATATGACCCTTTGCTGTTGGCTGGGTTATAAGTAACATTACCTTACCTTACCACCATGTTCTGGAAAGAAAGTTATCAGCTGAAACAACCGTCACTACCTAATTTTAATTGTAAAAAAAAAAAAAAAAATCATTAAAAAAAAAAAAAACTGTCGTGATTACCGAAACTCTTCAGTCGGGAAGGCACAAAGGTGTTTCAAATTTGTAAAGCGACTGCTTGTCAGTTCTAGACACACACAGAAAAGACAGTCGGTCCATGGGGAACAAAATAAACAAACAAACAAATAAATAAACAAAGCATGAAATAATTGACAAGACAAGATTTCGACAGCCTTCAGAGAATCGCCGAACACCATGTGGAAAATCGCTGAAAATAGATCTCGCTGTACGAACTCGGCAGAGATGGAATGATGGCCATTGGTGCAGAGACCGTGCGTCATTCACGTGGTGTCGGAAGATGGACGCCGCTACTGCGCTCGGTGCGTGCCAAGGGGCCTAACTTTGAAGTACGGCTTCAGTCCGAGAGGAGCGATCGTTGCCAACTCATGCAAACGACCCATTGCGCTTCAGTGACGTGCTGCTGCGATCTTTAATGACCACAACACTTTCGGGAAGATGGAGAGGTGGGGGGGGGGGGGGGGGGGGGGGGGGGGGGGGAGGAGGAGGTGGGGGGACCACCAGTACAAACCGGATGCACGACAGGAAAACAAAAAGCGAACAGATTTATGGGCGAGATTCAGGCGCTGTGTGTGTGTGTGTGTGTGTGTGTGTGTGTGTGTGTGTGTGCGTGCGTGCGTGCGTGCGTGTGTGTGTGTGTGTGTGTGTGTGTGTGTGTGTGTGTGTGTGTGTGTGTGTGTATCCAAATATCAGAACTGGTGGAATGGACAGGATAAAAGTCCCAATCCAAATTTCATGATGGGTAGAATGGATGGGAAACTCACAATCCTAATTTCAGGATGGATGGGATGGATAGGATAGTCACAATCCAAATTTTAGGATGGATGGGATAGTCACAATCCAATCAGGATTGGTGGGATAGCCCCAATTCAGTTCCAGGATTTGGGACCTTCTCCTATTTGCATCCACAGATAGATAGACAGACAGATAGATGTGTGTGTGTGTGTGTGTGTGTGTGTGTGTGTGTGTGTGTGTGTGTGTGTGATTTTTTTAAACTACCCATGTAGCCTTCCTTCGTGGATTGTAGAGTGCGATATTTTTCGATCTACTAGATCAACAAAGGTATACAGCCTATGGCCCATCCTCTTTCGTGTGTCTATGCACGCAGATCAGTTACGCATGTTAAAGATCGATCGAGTAACTCTTTTCAACATTCGATGGTCTGTGAAAACACAGAAATAGTCAGCGTGCCACATGATGGTGGGAGAGGAAATGGGCACCCGCCAGGCGTTTCCCTGTGTCGCTCTGGATTGCCATGGCTACCACGCAGAGCAACAGCATTGTCGTTCCTGTCTCTTTCCTGTCACCCCGCCGACTGTTGGTTATGGGAATAATGCTAATGACGACAACGACGACGACGACGACGACGAGGTGAAGGAGAAGGATAATAAAATTATAATAATGATAATGATAATAGTAATGATAATGATAACAATAATAATAATGATAATAATGATGATGATGATGGTAACGATAATGATGATGATGATGATGGTGAAGATGATGATGATGATGAAGATGATGATGATGATACTGATAATAGTAACAGCAAGAAGAATAAGAATTGTAATAGTAATAATGATGATGATGATAATAATAATGATGATGATGATGATGATAAAACTTATCTTAATGATAATAATAAGAAAAAGAACGATGATAATAATAATAATAATGATGATAAGAGAAAGAAGAAAGTAGACTTTCTAACGATAACAATAATGATAATAATAATAATGATGATGATGATGATGATGATGATGATGATGAGATGATGACAGAAACCTTTCTCCAGCACGTGGCTCCAGGGCAGGGCTAGTCCATACCTGATATGAGTGACGCCCAAACCCCACGTCAGCCTTGACCGGATGATGTTATTGACTACACAGACCTGATCGTGCGGGTCACTCAAGACCCACACATTCTGTAGAGGCTTTTTCCTATTGCTTATCCCCATTCAGATCGTGCGGGTCTTGCAAGACCCACACCTGATAAAGAGCGGTTCAACGAGCTTGTTCCTCAACCGATGGCGTGGGGGGTCATGTGTGACCCATTAAAATCTATGGGTCCTGGTGGAACCGCGACTGATCACGCTGATTATTGATTGTGTCCATACGTGACACGGTTCCTAAGATTTCGTGAGCATAGCTCTATCCGTTCAGAAGATATGATGTTTTATTGCGTCACTGGGTCATGGAAGACCCAGGCAGCACGGTAAAGATATTAAAGTAACCAAAGCAGGATGGAACTTTACGTTTTAGGAAAGGGGTTAGCAACGAACCTGCTGAGAAATAATGGCATGATAATTCAACTGAACGAAAACTAAGACAGATATCAGAAACGTACGGACTCGTGATTAATGAATATGAGAGAGAGAGAGAGAGAGAGAGAGAGAGAGAGAGAGAGAGAGAGACAGACAGACAGACAGACAGACAGACAGACAGACAGACAGACAGACAGACAGACAGACAGACAGACAGACAGACCGACCAATAGATGAAACAGTGGGGCAACGCATCTCAACTGTCTAAAGTAGCGGTGTACCTGTACAGAGAAAATCGACTGTTCCGACCTCACACGGTCAAAACCAAACTGTACTTTCCACAAACGTTCTCTCCACCACGGGCGATAGACCAATCTACAAGCTAGTGATAGACATTGGAACCCATAGAATTCCTTTTATGTTTGATGCAGTATTCGACAAGGCATCATGAGCATGTGATGTTTTGTTTGACGTTTTGCTTCTAGTTTGTCTCCAAGCATGCTGCAAGCTGGTGCGAGAGGCGCTTTATGGTTGGACAGACAGGTAGATAAATACAGACACAAAGATAGAAAGAGTGATAGGTGGACAGACAGACAGACAGACAGACAAGTAGATAGACAGACAGAAAACCATACGAGTCGGCAATAAAAATGATTGAAAACAAAAGCGAGGGGAAGATAAGAAAATCAAACAGAAACGCAGGAAACTTTGAAGTAAAGATAGAACGAGGAGGAGGCGCGGGGTGGGGGTGGGGGTGAGGGGGGGGGGGGGGGGTTGAAATATAATTCATTCCGATTTCAAAGGGTGTATCACGCATAAAAAGAACATCTTCGAAAACCCGATTCTCCAAAGAAGAACAACAGTAGGAATGACAATTTGTCGTTTGGTTCACCAAACACACACACACACACACACACACACACACACACACACACACACACACAAAGTGTAACCATCATTTGAATAGAAATGAAGCAGAAAATAAAGTCTGTACATAAGAAGGAAGTAAAGGTGAAGGGTGGAGCCGTCTTTCACGAGGTTTTTTTTTTTTTGCACGGTAGCTGACAGAACTCATCCGTGCGGTACTCGGCGATAACACGTGACACTGCCTACTCCAGGCCCCGCACGTGCAACTCGCACAGGATGTCACACATGACCTCATTACTGCGTCATATCGCCCGCTGTAACTGATGAGTTCTGCCTTTTAACCCTCTCCGCGTGTGTGTGGCTCGTAAACCACTGCTGCTGGACACGTAGGGCAGATAGGCCACAACATATGATGATGTAAACTGTCGTGAATCAGTCCGCTTTCCGGTTCTGCCGGAAACCGTTCCCGTTGGGTTTTTTTTTTTTTCCTGCTCTGCCGGAAACTGTTCCCGCTGGCGGTAAAGACAGACAGTCAGACTCAAAGGTTGCGCGGATACTGTTAGTCTTTAACGACTGCAGTCTGCGGGATAAATCTGGAACCACAGGCGTTCCCGTGTGGCCTATGTCCGTACACACATGCGTTCGCATACACACAGGGCCCGTGCCCACACATCCATACACACACATGTGTACAGTCACTACACACACACACACACACACACACACACACACACACACACACACACAACACACAATGATAGCATAACCAATGTCAGGTAGGTTACTCAAGGTCTAACCAGCGTTGGGCTAATGCTGTAGATCGGACGACTGCTAATTCGTAGTCACGCGACCCTCTTCTTAAATTCTCTCATCTTAGTTATTAGTTTATTTATCCATCAGCTATCAAATCATGCGCGGTGTGTGGTCTCAAACCTTAGCGGATGTGGTGTAGCGTATGTGGGACTAGTCCGCATGTAGTGACGCCTCCTTGATGAAACTGAAACTGAAACCTGTGTCCGCATCTGACTGAAATTCAGCATCTAAATGTCCCATTAACTGTCATTTATGTGACTGAAATTCAGCATCCAAATGTCCCATTAACCGTCAGTGATGTGTCTGACATTCAGCATCCAAATGTCCCATTAACCGGCAGTGATGTGTCTGACATTCAGCATCCAAGTGTCCCATTAACCGGCAGTGATGTGTCTGACATTTAGCATCCAAGTGTCCATTAACCGGGTAGTGATATGTCTGACATTCAGCATCCAAAATGTCCCATTAACCGGCAGTGATGTGTCTGACATTCAGCATCCAAGTGTCCCATTAACCAGCAGTGATGTGACTGGAATTCAGCATCCAAGTGTCCCATTAACTGTCAGTGATGTGACTGGAATTCAGCATCCAAGTGTCCCATTAACCGTCAGTGTAATGACTGAAATTCAGCATCCAAATGTCCCATTAACCGGCAGTGATGTGACTGGAATTCAGCATCCAAGTGTCCCATTAACCGTCAGTGATGTGACTGGAATTCAGCATCCAAGTGTCCCATTAACCGTCAGTGATGTGACTGGAATTCAGCATCCAAATGTCCCATTAGCCGGCAGTGATGTGTAACTTCCAGCAAGTTCAGAAGAAAAACAAATTGTATGAATTTAACATCTAAGTTTAAAAACAAACCTTTTTTTTTTAATGTAAATCCCCGTCAAAGTTCAAACATGAATCCATTCCTGAAGCGAGACTTAGTGGAAACATTTTTTTTTTCACCAGAAACGTTGATCAAATCAAATGAAAAAAAAAAATTTTTTTTTTTTTAGTCTCTCTTTTTGTTGATGCATGACAAGGACTTTTGTCAGAAGACCAAGTAATCAAGAATGAAATGTGTGTGTGTGTGTGTGTGTGTGTGTGTGTGTGTGTGTGTGTGTGTGTGTGTGTGTAGGGTTGTGTCCTTGTGTGCTCGTGGAGCGGTTGAGATGGGGGGAGGGAGGAGGAGCTCCTGACAAAGTAACCCTCTAACCTCTTTACCTTGGAGAGAGAGAGGGATGGTGTGGGGGGTGGGGGGGAGGGGGGCTGAAGATAGGTGCAAGAAAGAATCGGATGGTAGACGATGTAACATGCGGTGTACAATCTCCTCTTCAGACCGTCGTCGACAGATGAGGGGAATTCCTTATCGTCGAAGCAAACATTGATAAACCTCGCCGCCATCCCCAATACCCGCGGGTCTCTCAAGGCATGTGTGGATGGTGTCACGGAACAACGACCTAACCAAAACAAGCAAAAAAAGAAAAAGAAAAAGAAAAAGACGTGCTGAAAAATCAAGGCTAAGGGTTGTGACCTGCTCACTTCTCTTACGGACAGTCGAATCACTGTCTTTGCTTTAAGGCCGACGGTTCCAGCTAAGGACACGGCAGATGCCCTTGTGAGCTGGTTGAGGGTTTTTTTTTTTTTCTTTCTTTTCTTTTCTTTTACGGCTTTTTTATCCAATGGAAAACACTCCTATTCACTTGTAAAGAAATGTACAAATGGAAAACGAGAACAGAGAACAGTACGGGAAAACAAGAAAATGACAGTAGATCTTATCTTACATAGACAAATCACAAAGCAGCAATAAGTATACAAAATAAGCAGCAAATCCTAACATATACATGGTACAAAACAAGCACAACATTGTATCTACACTGTCAGTGTTACTGTTTTGGAGCGTTGTCCTTTTTCCCCCCCTGAATCAGTAATCAGAGAGAGAGAGAGAGAGAGAGAGAGAGAGAGAGAGAGAGAGAGAGAGAGAGAGAGAGAGAGAGAGAACAACCGTAGATTCCTGAAAATTGTCCACCGAAGCACATGAATCAACATCAACAGTACAAATAAATGACTTATCCCAAAACGACAGGGTGGAGGTTGAGTTTCCACGCTCTGGCTGGAAGAGCTGGTGGAGGTTGTTATCAGGTGCTTGTCCATTCCAGACATGGCATGCAGGTGCCAATGATACCTGCCGTTGCTCCTTGATCTGGCAGCCGTCCAAGATGCTTTGTATCAACGGCAAATATCGTTCAGTACTGTGTTCTGATATCAGTTCCTTCGGTGATACTAACACACGTCTTTGCTGGCGCAGAAAGACACACACACACACACACACACACACACACACACACACACACACACACACACACACGTGCGCGCCAGCGTGCACACACACACACACACACACACACACACACACACACACACACACACACACACACACACACACACACACACGTTCGCGTTCGCGTACGCACACACACATAAACATGCATACACACACACACACACACACGCGCGCGCGCGCGTGCGCGCGCGCACATGCATACATGCACGCGCATAAACACGCGCGTGCGCCCCCCCCCCCCCCCCCCCCCCTCCACACACACACACACACACACACACACACACACACACAGGTAGATAGATAGGTAGATATAGCTATAAACATGCGCACTCACGTACGCACGCACACATGCACGCTTCCGTTTACGAGGATGATTTGTGTCCACGACTGAAGAAATGTGATCGTGTCCACCGACTGAATAATGCGAAAGTGTCCACATATTAAGTCATTTAAATGCGTCCACAAATTAAGTAACGATATCATTTATGTATATGACCACAAATTAAGCATGAAGAATGTGTCCACAAACAGCAATGTGTCCCAGAAATGTCAAATTTGATATACGGCAACTTAATTGATATGAATATGTTCACAAATTAAGTAATATCAATGTAATCTAATAATGAATCAACAGATCAAAACGACTTTGTCTCATAATGTGTTTCTGTTGTCGTTGTTGTTGTTCTCTTGTTTCTGATCTTCCGCAAACCTCTTCCTCCTTCCGGGGGGCCGGTATCGCTCGGTGCTTGAGCGCCGGACTCGTAATCTTGGTGATCTTGGGGTTGCAGGTTCGAATCTCCGCCGGGCCGTTTCGGTACAGGGGGGATTTTTCCCTCGGAGATAACACTGGTTCTGACTCCATTTCCTATACAGTCCTTCGAATGAGACTATAAACCGAAGTTCCGTGTGTGAATGCACGCATAACATCTTGCACACATGTAAAATCCCATCACCAACTTTCGGAAGAGAAGGCCAGTTTGGGCCGTGGTATGGATGACACGTTACACATAGCATGCACCTTCCCCGAAGCTAGAGTACGGCTGTCTAATGGCGAGATTAAAAAAAAAAAAAACCAGTCATACACACAAAAGTCCACACCATTTGTTTGGTAGATGGGATTAATCCTTGCCTGTCTATACAGCGAGTGTTCGCATGAGTATCAGCCTGCGTAAGCATAAAGAAAGAACCACAGTATTAGCCGCCATGGGGCCACTCACCAGACACGACACTGCGCTGCTGCCGAATCACTTCGGGGGTTGTTCAGATAGCGGTGTCTCTGTTTGATCCAAACTCCAAAGAGAGCAGCATCTAATCAGGTCCCTACTGACGACCGACAGTCATTGCTGCTTAGTCGCTGAGCCAGTGTGAGTGAGCCTCCATCTCGGCTCTAGAGGCCACCACTGTGGGGATTCTCTTCAGAGGGCACATAGACCCCATGGTGAAAGCTTGGCCGTGTCTGGAGTTGTACTGTTGTCGCCTGTCAGCAGAACAGCAAAGAGTGAGGCTACGGTATGCACACGGCATTTGCTTGGCGGTGGCGTTTTTTGTGCCGATGGGCTCTGCAGTCATGAAATACGGGTTAGTACACCCACAGGAACGCTCCTGTGGAGGTTCTGTCATGTCACATCCAGTGACCATTACAGAATGGCATCTACCAGGGAGCAATTATGTCCCATGGTGTCTTAATGGAATGCTCTGTGTGTGCCTGCAATCTGTGTGAACACAGCGCAGGCTCCCAAGGGTGGTGCCGGATTGCTCCCAGCTGGTTTGTTCTGCAGTTGGTCCTACACGCACCTTCGGGAGTATCTTTTTCTTTCACGTGTGTCCGTGTCCTAATATATGACATCCTTCTGTCTCTAGACACAATGATGTTGCGCCGTGGATCAGTCAGCTGAGTTGTAGCGTCTGCTGTGGCTGAAAAGCCCGATCCTTGCGCGGCAGACTCTGTTGCAGTTGCTGCAGGTGAAGTCTTGGTCATGAGTGTCTGTTGGTGCCGACGCAATTCTTTGCCGTCTGCGGCGCCTTCATTCTTCCCACTGGGCCACTCTCCTCTGCTCTGCTTACTTTGATGCCGGCTTTGATGGTGGATCGCCAGCTGACCCGGTCTGAAGCTGCTGTCTCCAGGTCTGCTGGGTCGAGGCTGCCTGCCCTCAGGTCGCGCTTGCAAACATCCTTGTAGCGTAGGGCGGGCCGTCCTCTGGGTCTGGAGCCTGCAGCCAGCTCGCCGCACAGCATGTCCTTTGGGATGCGACCGTCATGCATGCGGCTGACGTGGCCAAGCCAGTGCAGGCGTCTCTGTGTCAGCATGGCGAACGTGCTAGGCATCCCTGCTTGGGCCACACATGACGGAATATGACTGTGTTCAAAAATTCAGATCAGCCTGCTCACCGATTAAGGAATAAGTTATATGACTGTATTCTAGGAGACATAGTGTTTTTGTTAATCGGTGGTAGGAACATGTGTCGTGTTTTTTTTCTTTCAAAAAACGCTTCAAATATGAATTGAACTTTTCAAAAGAATTGAACTGCGTCGCTCTGCGATCTCCTTGACCTTGTGTTCGACGGGACAACAGAGGAACCAAAGATACAATGTTAAGGACCCCCACCCCACCCCCACCCACCTACTCAACACAATGTACCAGAGGATCCCCTTTGCAGTAATCCCGCACGACCTACCTCACCTGTGCTGGAGAAAGTGGGGTGGATATTTTTTCGGAGGGCTAGAGGGGGGCGGGGGGGGGGGGGGGGGGGGGGGGGACGACCGAAGACAAGCGGGACAGATAAGGGAGGGTGGGAAGTCTATACACACAGCGGCGGTTTTCAGTTGGGCCTGAAGTTGCTCTGGAGCCAAGACGGCAGCTGGTTCATCCACGCACCCACCCACCCACCCCCCCCCCCCTCCCCCCTTCCTCTCCTCCTCGGCTGTCCTGCTATTTCGGGGTCATGAGCCAAGCACCTGCTCTGTGTGTGTGTGTGTGTGTGTGTGTGTGTGTGTGTGTGTGTGTGTGCGTGCGTGCGTGCGTGCGTGCGTTCGTTCGTGCGTGCGTGCGTGCGTGTGTGTGTGTGTGTGTGTGTGTGTGTGTGCGCGCGCGCGCGCGCGCTTGCGTGCGTGTGTGCATGTGTGTGTGTGTAAGTGTGTGTGATGTGTGCATGCGTGCGCGTACGTGCGTGCGTGCGTGTGTGTGTGTGCGTTTCTGCAGTGGCAAAGGTTTATCGCCGCTCACCTCAGCTTATCGCGATCAAAGCAGCTGTATTATAGACACACACCCAAAATACACGGTTATCAGTTATCGGAGAGAGAAAAAAAAAAGAGAGAGAGACTACTTTCTTGTTTTTAATTGGTTGGCTGCTTCTCTGGTGGCTTAATTTATGTCCTTGTTTGTTTCTGTGTTTTAACTCGTCGGCCAACTTGGCTTTCTGGAGTAATTTCAATCATGTCACCACCGGAGCTATTGGCCAAGCCAGCGCGTGTGTTAAGTCAGCTGTAGAGCTATGCTAGCAATGCCTCACTGCTTCGCTCACAGCTGTCGTTGATAGCTCTTTCGTCCTGTTTGATGACACGTCTTGCGTCCCAGGGAGAGGGAGGGAGCTCAGGGGACGGGGAGGACGGTAAGGTAAGGTAAGGTAAGGTAAGGTAAGGTAAGGTAAGGTAAGGTCATGTTGCTTATAGCCCAGCCGACCACAAAGGGCCATATCAGGGCTGTCACCACGTTGAAGTCAACCCACAAGTTATCAAAATAAAATGATTTTTAAAAAATAATTTAAAAAATAAAAAACGTCTCGTTAAAATACATCTTCTAAAAACGCACCAGAAACTTCGTTAACTTCTTTCCTAAAA
>JADBJO010000343.1:658420-670920 GCA_016801955.1 Conus betulinus | reverse complement strand
AGTTTGCTACGGGCTCAGCTGGGAAGACTGGCACCACACAGTCGAGTTTCATCCGCTTAATGGATGCATTTCTGATACTGTCGCTCAAATTTTCTGACCAACACTGCAGGTGTCTGTATCTCTCGGGCCTGGTTGACGGCGGGATATATTATAAAAGCAAACGTAGAGCCCTGTCATGCAATCTCAGACCGGAATGGATATCGGTGGCATCATCATCAGCCTCATCCGCATCGATCAGCATTTTGTTTAAAAAGCCTCAGATTCTGTGTCTCTTCATGCCCTGCTCTCATGGTGACCTCAGTTTCGATGTCTTCTCCACGTCCATGGCCTTAGTTTGATTCTGTCGGGGTCACCGGTATCGGCGGGTCCATGGGGGTTTGTCGTTGGACGGACATGGTGTGCCCTTCGAAGGGAGAGCTCACTCACGCCGGCTCCGCCACTAAGCAATTATTGTCGTCAGTAAGGGGGGTTAGAAGGTGGTGTCCTGCGTGTGTTGGATCAGAACAGGCACCACCGAAGTGACTCAGCAGCAGTGCAGTGTCTCCCCCGGTGGGTTGCCTCTTAACGACTTCACGTGACTGCTCCTTGTAGATTGCCAGTGTCGGGGCTGCGGCGGGCCGTGCCGGGCTGTGGCTGTGGACTGGGATGGGGGGGGGGGGGGGGGGGGGGGAGGAGGAGGACAGAATGATGGGCACTGGAGTTGTGTGACTTTGGGGGGGGGGGGTGCGGGGGAGGGAGGGTACATGGCGAAGGTGACAGTAAAAAAAAAAAAAATGAAATGAAGTAAAATCAAATTGAAAAAAAAAAAAAAAAAAACTACAATGATATTCCATGTATTGCCAGGTTTTATCCATTTCTGTCTGTCTGTCCACCCGTATCCTACCCCCCCCCCCCCCTCCTCTCTCTCTCTCTCTCTCTCTCTCTCTCTCTCTCTCTCGTTACTCTCTCTCTCTCTCTGTGCGTGCTGTGTACCTGTCTGTCTGTCTGTCTGTCCGTACGTCCGCCCGCCCGTTCATCCGTCTCTCTGTCTGTCTCTCTCTCTGTCTGTCTGTCTGTCTGTCTGTCTGTCTGTCCGTCCGTCCGTCCGTCCGCCTGTCCGTCCGTCTCTCTCTCTCCTCTCTCTCTCTCTCTCTCTCTCTCTCTCTCTCTCTCTCTCCCTCTCCCTCTCCTCTCTCTCTCTCTCTCTCTCTCTCTCTCTCTCTCTCTCTCTCTCTCTCTGTCCCTTGAAAAAAAAAGCTAAATATTATAGTTTTCCGTAACGGTGGTCATCTATCTAGGCAAGAAAAATGGTTGTATGACAGTACAGCAATAGAAGTTGTTAATGCTTACAAGTATTTAGGAACAATATTAACAACACGACTAAGTGTAACAAATGCATGGAATGAGTCATGTCGGAAAGGAAATAAAAACCAAAAAAAGGTGTCATGGAAATCCTAAGGTCATTGCGAAAGCTGAATTCCTTCGATGCGTGTTTCTTTTGGAAAATGTTCGATACCCAAATAGAACCAATGCTCTCTTATGGTGCTGAAGTATGAGATCTTTCAAACAATAAACAAATGGGGAAAAGTACATTGTTTTGCCATAAACGCGTTTTTTCTTAAACGTTCCCATCCATGCATCAATCAAAGTTTTAACTGGTGAGACTGGCAGGTACCCTTTATTTATCAGAACATATGTTAGTTGAATCCATAAGATTCTGGTTGAAGATTTTTGACGCCTTCTCCAAGTAGGCTTTGTAGACAAGCGTATGACATGATGCTAGGGTAGATGATGTACAGTAAAGACGTATCGTGTTAAAACAGTTTTATCTGAGAGTGGGTTTGAAACTTGTGTGGCTGCCCCAGGGAGTAGGGCATGAGCAGAGCTTTATTTCAGAATTCAAAGATCGTTTGATAGCGTGTTATAAGCAGAACTGACATTCTGACATGGAAAGCAAGGTAAACTGTAAACTGGTTCTACTCATTTAAAAAAAATGTCTTTCAGGCAGAGCAATACACTGAAGTGATTAAGAATAAATGGCATAGATTACATTTCGCCAAATTCAGATCGAGAACCTTTTGACTGAATGCAAATTAGAGGTGGATTTACCCTTGGACATCCACGGAATCGCCTCGCCCTATGTGTGGAAATCCTGTTTGACGATGAAATCCATTTTTCATTTTGTTGACCAGTTTTTTGAAGATATTAGAGCACAGTGTTCGCTTTTGAGATTACATATCGCTGAAGAGAAGACATCTGTGGCATACTGCAAAATTCATCACTGAAGCATGGAGTGTGAGACAAAGAAGAATTGAAGCGGTGAGGCATAGCAGACTGGAAGATCGAATTACTCTACAGTTTTTGGATGGTTGAGCTGTTCTGTATTATTTTAATTGACGATTTGTGTACGTATGTGTGTGTGTGTGTGTGTGTGCGCGCGCGCGCGCGCGCGCGCGTGTGTGTGTGTGTGTGTGTGTGTGTGTGTGCGTGCGTGCGTGCGTGCGTGCGTGCGTGCGTGTGAGTGAGTGAGTGAGAGTGAGTGTGTGTGTGTGTGTGTGTGTGTGTGTGTGTGTGTGTGTGTGTGTGTGTGTGTGTGTGTGTGTGTGTGTTTTTCCTTCCAGATTTAAGGCGCATGTTCCAAATGTGCTATGTCGTGTTGATCTGGATTTGTTCGTAAATATTTCGATACGTTTCTTCTCTCATCTGAGTGGGATTGTTGTCTCACATCCATAACATTTTCCTTTTACTTACTCTCTATATTCTTTATGTTTTTTCTGTTGTTGTTTGTTTTGTTTTGTTTTTGTTTTTGTTGTTGTTGTTGTTGTTCGCTTTGACATTAATTGTGGTCATACCCTCCCCCTTGTCACATGACCTTTTGGCCATGACAATACAGTTTCAGAGTGTCCAAGTGTAAAAGCCCCCCCCCCCCTCTCTCTCTCTCTCTCTCTCTCTCTCTCTCTCTCTCTCTCTCTGTCTCTGTCTCTCCGTCTGACCCTTCTTCTTTGTCTGTTCGCCTCTCTTTCTCTCTCTGTCTCTCCCCTCTCTGACTCTCTCTCTCTCTCTCTCTCTCTCTCTCTCTATCTCTCTCTCTTCTCTCTCTGTCTCTTTCTGTCTCTGCCTCTGTCTCTCTGTCTCTGTCTCTGTCTCTGTCTTTCTGTCTCTGTCTCTGTCTCTCTGTCTCTCTCTCTCTCTCTCTCTCTCTCTCTCTCTCTTACCCATCCAACCCTCTATCCCTTTCTCACACACACACACACACACACACACACACACACACACACACCACACACACACACACACACACACAAATCCCCATCCTCCTTCCCCCAAAACTCACACATGCAGAGAATGGTGGCCGGAATTACAAAACAGACCTGGGCGTCAAAAAAGACATTGGGTGTCGGCTGTATCGCCCTAGCCCTCGCAAACACCTCCAACTGTACATGAACAACACTATGTACACAGCTCCCCCTTGGTGTACCACCATGTGTGGATTCTCCTCTCTCTCGTCATCTGTTCTGAGGGAGCACGGTTTGTAAAAAAAAACTATTGACTTATCCATTTTACTGCAATTAAATATTTTTGTATTCTCTCCTCTCTGTATCTCTGTACTCTGTCTCTGTTCTCTCTCTCTCTCTCTCTCTCTCTCTCTCTCTCTCTGTCTGTTTGTCTCTTGTCGCTTTCATGTATGTCTCTCTGTCTCTAGTATGCTCTGTTCTCGCTGTCTACTCTGTCCCTGTCTGCGTGTCTCTGTCTCCCTGTCTCGGTCTGTATGTCTGTCTGGTCTCTCCCTCTCTCGATCTCTATCTCTAGCTCTCTCTCTTATCTCTCTCTCTACTTTTCTCTCTCAGTTCTGCTGACGCGGTTTTCTTGTTTTCTTTTCTGCTCTGTTCTTTGTCTCTGTGTCATTCCTGCTTTTTTTTTTTTCGTTCTGTCTTTCTGGGGCAATGTTTCAATCTCAAGTTTTCACCATCCCTCCCTCCCACCCACTCCCCTCCTCCTCTCTCCTCACCCCCCCCCCCAAACACCACCCACACACCACACCGCCGCCCACCCTCCCACAGGCTTTCACGTGCCACCTAAACGTGACAGATATCCCGTGATGTACCGCGCGGAAATCGATGATGCCTACTGTGTTATCCCTTTTTCTTTCTGTCTTTCGGTCTGTCTCTCGTGTGCTGTCTCGTGTGTATCGTGTTATAGTTTTATCGGTCTGTCTGTCTGTGTTGTGCTGTCTGTCTTTCTCTGTCTGTCTGTCTCTGTCTGTCTGTCTGTTTCTCTGTCTGTCTGTCTGTCTGTCTGTCTGTCTCTCTCTCTCTCTCGCTCTCTCTCTCTCTCTCTCTCGCTCTCTCTGTCTTTCTCCCCTGTATCGTTTAAAAGTTGTTTTGGGGTTGTTTGTTTTTTTTTTCGAGAGGGAGGGGGGGGGGGGGGGGAGGGGGGATCATTTTATATCGTTATTGTTACAACAAGATTTTCATTTTGTGTTCATTTTCTTTCATTTTATTTCATCCGTGCATGTGTTATTGTGTTTGCCGGTAGGCGAGGTATATATTGACATTACCTTGCGGGTTTGTTTAGAGCAGCAAGGAACAGAATTTGAGAAAACAGAGGTGTATTGTCTAGAGTACATTTTTCTTGAGTCATAAAGTCTCTCTCTCTCTCTCTCTCTCTCTCTCTCTCTCTCTCTCTCTCTCTCTCTCTCTCTCTCAAGTATTTTGCTATTCCGATGGTGTCTATATAACAGTCAATCATGCGTGTTTAAGTTCACGTAAAACAGTTTCTCATACTTCATTCCACCATTTAACCAACAAAAGAAGAGCCATAAGTATCCAAAACAATGTTTTATGGAAGATACCCAATTTGTTTGTACACTCCAACTTCTTGTACATTCAAATATAATTTTGATTTTTCCATTTCATATGCTTGTTTTGGTAGTCTAGTGCGTGACAGCTTTCGCAATTTGAACCAGTAGCACATTGATTTTATTGCACCATCTACAGACAAAGTATACCTTCCTAGCTCACCGTTTTATACCATTGTATTTGGGGGTATTTGGGCGTACATTTGAAAAGCGTTTACATGCAAACAGGTGAGGTAATTCAATTACATTCTACATATCGTTCCTTCAACTCCTTATTGTAGCCTGAGAAATATTAAACTGATATTAGAATTCCTAAATTTTGCAAAATGTTCGTGAGATTTCGACTTGGTATTAGTGATTAGAATGTCCATCAAAGATATACACTAAACTCTAAAAAACCGTCCATTCTGTAATCAAATCGAGGACGAAATATACATTTTAATTGTTTGTCCATCCTATAAAGATCTAAGAGATGAATTACATTTTTTCTCATACTAGAAATGTTCATCAAGTGTCATTGCTTCTTTTTACTGCAAAATGAAAAAGAGAATTGTAACTCGCTCTGTAGCTATGTTCATTTTTAAAGCACTAAAACGAAGAGAGGAACTGTTATCAGTTTAACACACAAATGCCAGAGTAATTTCAGGAAGAACATTTTGTTATGCAAAATAATTTCTTTCATAATTTTTCAGTATATGCTCCGAGCGCGTGTGTGTTCTACTTTTGTATGAAAGTATTTGCGTTTTGAGATGAGTTCAGTTGAGGTTAAATCTGTCTGTCTGTTTGTGTCTGTCTGTCTGTCTGTCTCGTCTGTCTCTCTCTCTCTCTCTCTCTCTCTAGTCTCTCTCTCTCTCTTGAGTTGAGTTTGTCTGTCGTCTGTCTGTCTCTCTGTCTGTCTCTCTTCTCTCTCTCTCTCTCTCTCTCTCTCTCTCTCTCTCTCTCATGTAGGTCATATACGCATACATACGTCTTTACAAAAATGCGTGTGCACACAATCCTACTATACTTACGTATACATGCACACACTGACGGACAGAGAGACAAAGACAGACAGGCAGGACTGACTATTCAATCATATATACAGACATGCATGAAAAGAAACAACCTGTCGAAATATGCGCGCTGCAGTTCAGTAGTATTTCGTTCCATTCCATGCTAAGCTGTGTGCAGGCAGGAGACATTTTTTGTGCATCTCTATAAACTGTAGGGAACATCTGTATGGGTGTGGGGAAACATCTGTATGGGTGTGGGGAACATCCATGTGTGGGTGTGGGGGGAACATCTGTATGGGTGTGCGGAACACATCTGTGTGGGTGTGGGGAACATCTGTGTGGGTGTGGGGAACATCTGTGTGGGGTGTGGGGAACATCTCTATGGTGTGTGCGGGACACATCTGTGTGGGTGTGGGGAACATCTGGTATGGGTGTGGGGGAACATCTGTACGGGTGTGGGAAAACATCTGTATGGGTGTGGGGAACATCGTATAGATATAAAGAACCTCTGTGTGGGTGTGTGGAACATGTATATACGTGCAGAAAACTTTATTTTTTCTGTGCAATGGTAGCGGTTGTATGCATGGGTGTGGGGAACATCTGTATGGGTGTGGGGAAACATCTGTATGGGTGTGGGGGAACATCTGTATGGGTGTGGGGGGGGTGTGAACAACATCTGTATGGGCGTAGGGAACATGTATAGGGGTGCAGGAGAGAAACATGTGTCTGTCATTAGTAACGTTTTTATGGACGTGGAAATATCAGAAGGGGTGTAAGGAACTCTTGCACGGACGTTAGGGTTTACAGCTTATGTGTGTTGGAGATTCGCAAAGTCTGTAAAGAAAAACAGGACATTTTCTGGCACTCTTCATTACTTCCTTGGAACTTATTTCCCTCACCACCCCCACGTCTCCGTTCCCTCCCCTTTATTCCTGTCCTTAATGTCCGTTGATGTTGGCTTTCTCTTTGTATAGGAGTGTAGCTAACCTTTTGAAGGTGTACATTTTTGTTTTCATCTTTATACAGGACTATTGTGATTGGGTCGTTCGGGGGGGTTTTTGGGGGGGGGGGGGGGGTTTTGGGGGGGGGGGGGGGGGGGGGGGGGGGTTGATCGTTCTATTGGGGGGGGGGGGGGGGGTTTTTAACATTTTGTGGGGCGATAACAGATGGGGGGGGGGGGTTGATTGGGGGGGGGGGGGGGGGGGGGGGGGGGTATCTTAATTTTTTTTTTTTTTTTTTTTGTGGCATCAGTTATGGATCAATGGAGCACCTGAGGCGGTCTTTTTTTTTTTTTTTTTTCCTAACGCCAAAATCCACCTCTTCATTTTTTGGTGCTTTACACTGTCCTCTTCATCTGCAAAAAAAAACCAAAAAAAAAAAAAAAAAAAAAAAACAAGAAAGAGAAAAAGAATTTCCACTACTAGCTTTTTTTTTTTTTTTCTTTTCCCAAACCAGTTTCATACACACCATGCATAGTCTGTATGTTCTCTTACAGATGGACACATTTTTGCTGATTTTAGTGTTTTAGCGTTTGATACAAAAGTGTCTGGGTTTGTTAATGTTCTAATGTGTAGTGTACTGGCACATTCACTTTGATGTGTTGCATATACTAAAGAAAACAAACATAGATGAAAACAAACGAGTTAATTATTTCCAGTTTTTTTTTTTCATTTTGTGTTACACACACTCACACACACACTCACTCTATCTCCCTCTCTCTCCCTCCTCTCTCCCTCCCCCCCCCCCCCCCCCCCCCCCCCCCACCTCTCAACCACACCAAACAACGGCAGTTACATGTTGATCTTAAATTTCACCTGTGAGGAACAAAGGACAAATCAAACAGACTTGCATGGTGAGTCAGAGTCAATTTATGTAGAAAGGTGAAAATAGACTGGGGGAGGGGGGGGGAGAGGAGTTTTTGAAGACCTTACCTATCAAAAAAGGAAAAAAAGGAAAAGAAAAAAGTAGTGGAAAAAATTGGAGGTTTGAAGCCCGCGGTTGAAGAGAGAAATGGAAAGCAATACTCCTCGTCATTTATAACAAAAGCGACCCCAAAACAGTGGAGAAAGGGGGCGGGCGCGGCGGGGGGGGGGGGGGGGGGGGGGGGGGTTTGCAGAATCATGTCGTGTATAAAGAAATCCTATACTTTGATTCTGAACTAGATCGTTTGAAGCGGATCGGTTCAGTATTGAACACGGACGTGTTATTGCTCCTTATTTTATTGTCCAGCTCGCTCTTGAATCTGGAAATCAAATTGTCTTTGAACAACGGAGAAAGATGATGGATATTGACTGATACAGCGAAAGTTAATGAACAGAACGTGTCACGGAAAGAATTTCATGGACATAACCGCGTTCTGTCTAGCTGAATATGTAAACTGAACTGATTCTGTAATAAACTCAAAACAAAACAAAAAAAATGCTCTCCGTTTCAATGTGCTCATTTAAAACACAAAGATCTCAAAATTATGGAGACTCTGCAGTTTGATTGTTATAAACTTCTCCGTTTCCTCATGAAGTCTTCGACTCCGGCAGCAAACGTCAGATTAAAGAAAATCATTCTACCGATTTCAGACGAAAAGGGTGTGGTCTTCAATTGCCATTTTATGCGTATATCCACTAACTTATCACTTCCGTCAAAACTTCGGTCTTGCCCGTGAACGTTTTTTGTTTGTTTTATTTGTTTTGTTTTGTTTTGTGTGTTTGTTGTTTTTGTTTTGCTTTTTTTTTTTTTTTTTTTTTTTTGGGGGGGGGGGGGGGGGGGGGGGTTGTTTTTTGCTTTGTTTCAGTCGTTAAAAAAGTCCTTCATGAGGGAGACTGAAATATTGACTTATCTATTTAAAAAAAAGAGTCCTTCAAAGGCAAGACCAGAAAACTGACCTGAGACGTTAAAAACAATTGTCCTTCATGAGCAAGACCAAACTTTGACCTCAGTCGTTACAAAAAACAGTGGTCCTTGGCCAAGACCGAAATTTCGACCTCAGTCGGTAAAAAAAAAAAAAAAAATTGTCCTTCAAGTGCAAGACCGAAATTTCGACTTAAGTCGTTAAAAAAATGTTCATTCCGGGGCAAGACCGAAATTTCGACTTAAGTCGTTTAAAAAAAAAGTCCATCCGGGGCAAGACCGAAATTTCGACTTAAGTCGTTTAAAAAAAAGTCCTTCCAGCGCAAGACCGAAATTTCGACTTAAGTCGTTAAAAATTAAGTCCTTCCAGGGCAAGACCGAAATTTTGACTTAAGTCGTTAAAAAAAAAAAAAAAAAAAAAAAAAGTCCTTCCGGGGCAAGACCGAAATTTTGACTAAAGTCGTTATAAAAAAAAAAATAAAAAAAATAAAAAAAAAGTCCTTCCGGGGCAAGACCGAAATTTCGACTTAAGTCTTTAAAAAAAAAAAAAAAAAAAAAGTCTTCCGGGGCAAGACCGAAATTTCGACTTAAGTCGTTAAAAAAAATAAGTCCTTCCGGGGCAAGACTGAAATTTCGACTTAAGTCTTTAAAAAAAAAAAGTCCTTCCGGGGCAAGACCGAAATTTCGACTTAAGTCGTTAAAAAAAAAAAAAAAAAAAAAAAATTAAAGTCCTTCGGGGCAAGACCGAAATTTCGACCCCTAAGTTGTTAAAATGACATGTTCCTTCATGGGCAAGAGCGAAATTTTGATCGCAGTCTTTAAACAAAACAAAACAAAACAAAACAGACCGGAATATTGACTTCAGTCATTAAAAAAAATCCTTCATGAGGGAGACGACTGAGGTCAATATTTCGGTCTCCGTGATGAAGGATTTTTTTTTTTAATGACTGGGGTGAAAATTTTATCAGTCTTGGCCATGATTGACTTTTTTTTTTGTTAACGAATGAGGTCAAAATTTGGTCTCGCCAATGAAGGATTTTTTTTTTGGGGGGGGGGGGTGGGGGGGGTGGGGGTGGGGGTGGGGGTGAAGCCCCTCAACTCATACTTGGAAACTTAGTACGTTTCTGTTACACCCGTGTATAATTTTTCTGCGGATCATCATCTAATCGTAAGTTTCAGTTTCAGTTTCATCAAGGAGGTGTCACTGTGTGTGGACCAGTCCGTATACGCTACACCACATCCGCTAAGTTTGAGACCACACTACGCATGATTTAAAGCTGATGGATAAATGACTAAGTTGAGTCGTAAGAAGATTTAAGTCTGAGTGAATTTATTTTAAAGAAAAAAAAAAAAAAAAAAAAAGAAAAAAAAAGGCAAGGTGGTTAACTCTGTTAATTTTGCATTTCAGTTTCTTTCCATGTTTTCGTCATTCAGTCATTGTGATTGTAGTAGCGACAAAGTGCAACATGTTCACTGCCATAAGTACGGTGTCTCTCTGTGGATTTCGTTGCGTCATTGATTAAAGTCACCCTAGCCCCCGCCCCCGCCATACCTAGAAGCAGTGACATTTAACATTAATTGTGTGTGTGTGTGTGTGTGTGTGTGTGTGTGTGTGTGTGTGTTTGCATTTTACAATAAAACCTTTTTTCTGTCTAAGGAGATCCACCAATCTTTGTTAGCCTAGCTCCTGTTTGCTACAGTCAGTGGCAGACTTTGACGTTCTGCCGTTATCTCAGCGCTGATAGCTGGGGGGGGGGGGGGGGGGGGGGGGGGGGGGGGGGGTTAAGACCCATCACACGGAAGAGGTGAAGGCACAGAGGGGTTCTCAGACCCGTCACACCCGAAGAGGGGAAGGCACAGAGGGGTTCTCAGACCCGTCACCCCGAAGAGGGGAAGGCACAGAGGGGTTTTAAGACCCGTCACACCGAAGAGGGGAAGGCACGAGGGGTTTTCAAGACCCGTCACACCGAAGAGGGGAAGGCACAGAGGGGTTTTTAAGACCCGTCACACCGAAGAAGTGATGGCACTGAGATTGAAATAACATCATTTTTTGTTCTCATTTCGAAATGGTATGAGTAACATATACGCGCATGAGAGAGAGAGAGAGAGAGAGAGAGAGAGAGAGAGAGAGAGAGAGAGAGAGAGAGAGAGAGAGAGAGAACGAATGACGACGAACGAACGGACGAGAGAGAGAGAGAGAGAGAGAGAGAGAGAGAGAGAGAGAATGAACGAACCAACGAACAGACGAGAGAGAGAGGGGGGGACCGGGGGGGGGAGCGAGACAGAGAAAGACAAAAAAAATGAACGAACAAGATAGAGAGAGACAGACTGAGACAGAGAGACAGAGACAGGCAGACGGAGAGAAAGACAAACAGACAGAGAGAGTGTCATGCATGCATACTGCACGGTCTTCTTGAACCCGTAAGCGCAGGCACAAAACCGCACAAGCGACATAGGCCTAATTATGTTCTCCGTCCACACAGTTCCGCAACAAATGAGCACACAGAAATCACCAGGAACTTAGGTACTGTTCCAGAGAGAGAGAGAGAGAGAGAGAGAGAGAGAGAGAGCTTCAGATACGTTTTTTTTTTTCAGATTTTTTTTTTTTTGTGTGTTTTGACAATGACCTTTATGTCAAGGGGATGTACATCAATATTTGCAGCGCCGACAAAAAGTACAACATACAGGGCATGAGCAAAATGGCGACTTGTGATCAGCTGCTGAATGAGTCTCCCAAGAGAAAGTGAATTTGTGTGTGTTGTCCAGAAGCCACAGTTGGATTATCCTGGTTTTGTTTGTTTGTTTGTTTTTGTGAAAACTGTGTTGTGTTCTGGTAAGCGAGGGGATATCATGATTGAACTGAATGCGTGGATGGCCCTTATTGACGTTTTGCAATTATCGAAGCGATGTGTGTGCGATGCACGAACATTGAAAAACACAAGTATGGGCAATGGTAATGTCGATGTGTCACTGACCAACATTCTTGTGACGAGTTTGCTCGTTGTTACTGCGGCGGGACTCAATTCATGGTTTGTTGTCAAACACAGTAACGATGTGCAGTCTTCCATCCCGACCCGCAATTCAGAACCACAGTATATTTAAAGGAACAATGTCAGGCGGGCAGAATGTGTACTGTAGACGGGACAGCGACAGCGACACGTAATGCAAAGTTTTCCATGCACGTGCCAATCGTTTTTTCATGTGTGCGGTCCATGCTGTGTTCTCAATATGGCGGATCTTGCTAAGTAACGACGTCGAGGTCAGTCCAGGGCCAGTTGATAAACAGCACGTGGAAACACACGGAACAGAGTGAGAAAACTGGGTCGGAGTTGTCGACAGTTGAAGGAGACAGGCAGTTTACTTACTTACGAACAGTGCCAGAAATTCTGGCAGCTATGTAACTCCAATCTCAGCAGCTGCAATCACAGTTTGATGAACAAAACAGACAATGAAGACAACAGAGAGAGAGAGGGGGGCAAGCACAAGAGAACAATGCCGTCAGAGATGAACTGAGTGACATCAAGAATGACAAAAAAAGTCTCAGAACAACGTGAGGTAAGTAATGAACATTGTTATAAACTAGAAAGTGAGAACAGTGTGGCAGAGTTGATGACGCTTCTGATCTGAGTGATTTGATTCGCCGATGCCACGGAAGGTAGATAGCAATGCTTTAGTATGTGCGCGGTGGTGGATGGGCTGAAAGAAGAAATGAACAGAATGCATGATGAGATTGACAGATCGGAGGAATCCACACGTTGAGATAGCCTCCGTATGTTGGTGCTGCCCCTAATGGTCAGTGGCGAAAGAGAGGACTATGATGCATGTGC